>DWPQ01000142.1:0-21391 GCA_018251795.1 Perichares adela
CGATATCAGTTTAAAGTTTTTTGATATCTGTAATAGTTACGGAGTAATCGCCTGTGCACACTTAACGATTACACCCTTTATATATACGAGAAGAAAGCCCGGCTTCGCTCGGGTGAAATGTGGCGTTTTCGGAATATTATGACAACAAAAACACATATAGCACGTGGATTCGCTCCATATTGACGGCAATACGTTTCGTTTTATGCAGCATAGTTCTTTGTAATGTAACGCTTATGTTAATCACTACTCAAGATGTCATCCAGTTTCAGTGTGATTTTTCTGTCAGCACCATTAGAATTTGACAAATCAATCGATTTAAATGAATTATGCGGATAAATGTTGTCGACTCGAAAAAAATATTTTTTTATGTTTTATTATTTAGATATGGTTGCGACCGAGTCTACCGTACCCCGGCACGAAATTATTAATATAGATATATGGAGGCGATCGAGAAAACGTCGTAACCGTGATTCAGGCGCTGGCACATCATTGGTCAATTCCGCTGGCGCGTTTATCGGTCAATTCGTGTAGCGGGAAGTCGCTACAAGTGAGCGTTTGAACGACAACTGATAAGTAACGTATCTGTGTCCAGGCGCGGCTGACGATCAACGAGCTCAAACAGCAGCAGATGGGCATAACGCCGCCGCTGGCCGCGGGGCCGCTCGCCTTCCCCGCGCCGGCGCCCGGCCTCACGCACTCGCCGGCGTTCAACCTCAGCTCGGCGCCCGTCAACAACATCGCGCCCGCACCCTCCATGGGCATGGGTGTGGGCGTGGGCGTCGGCGTGGGCGCGGCCGGGCCCCCCAGCGACCCGTGGGCCCCGGTGGCAGCGCGCTCCTCCTCGCCGTGGTCGCCGCCGCCCGCCCGGCACACGCCCAATCCGTTCTTGTCCTAGCGTCAGGTCGGTCCCAGTAATTACATCTGTGTTCGTTTTGACGACAAACATGACCTCATATTGCCGTCTCCTTCGTATTACTGACAAGTTTCTTGCGGTTCCCGTACAAACAGAACGTGTACAATAAGTTTTTATCCTCTTAGCCGGAAAGGCCCCTAAAGATACCAACAAAATGACCGTCAGAAATTTAAAAAAAAACAATAAATTTAATATGCCGGCTTTAAATTTTTTTATTCAAATTGTTAAAAGTGTTCAACTATGACTCATTAAACGAAAGATTGTTCGATAGTGACGTCCAGAGTTAATTAATTCACAAACATATTTGAATGTTTAAAACTTTAAATCGATCGTTCATATTTCTATTTACAGTAACTCATCGAGCTACAGGACATTCATATATAAATGTATCGTCACGTTGTTTTCAGAAGATAGTGTAGCTCGCGGCGGGCCGGCGGGCCGGTGGGACTGCGTGCTGAGGGAGCTCCTCCGTGTGACTGTACGAGCTTATTTATATATAACGGCTGCACTCGCCGTCACAACACATTTACACAACAGCAGCCTGGACGCGTCCGCAACGCTGGATCATTTTCACATCGACATACGAACGCGATCAGAAATCACTAACTTGGTCAATATATCAATCTACATTATACATCTTACAGAGAGATTGTCCAAACGATGGAAACAACTCAATCAAATCAGTTACGTACTTAAAATGTACGTGTACAGCAGACTGTCTCTGACAACTTACCAATGGTTAAGTGGTAGGGTAATGCTCAGACGAAATTGAATGTGCCGTTTCTTTTCAATCCATACGTGTCGTGTAGAAGTGAGTGGGAGTGGGGGTGGGGGGCGTGTCCGTTCGCCTCCGGTCCGCACCGAGTTAATCCTGTTGCATTTGTAATGTATCCGCCTCAACGTTAGCGCGTGAAGTATTCCGTTGGGCTGGCCGTGCGCGCGCGGCCGGTCCAGTATTGTTTCGGTAACGCTCGATACCTACAGTTGTCGTCTAATATCGTAAGTCATTACTTGTAAATAAATTGTCCAAATTTATAACGATACTAATAAAATATTTAATTATGTACGTTTTGTTGTCGCGAGCTCCTTGTTGGCCCCCTGGGGGTGCTCACCGCCGGCGTGTGTCGGTGAGCGCCGCGCGAAGTCAATTTGTCAAATCGTAAAGTAATCGTAGTCCCATTGGCCTGTCCTTGCGTTAATGGATTACTATTGGATTTTGTGGGAGGACTTTACAATTATTATTCTTGTACGCCGGTTTTAATTATGATTGAAAAATATATAAAATTATGTGAATCAGTTGTCGCTTCGACGTGTGACAGTGGGATGATGGAGTTTGCCAAAACGTTCATTAGGATGGAACACGTAAGTTAATTCTAAGCTTACTGTGCCACCTGAACCTAAGTATTATTAAAATTACACACGTATACCAAGAGTAGCTACTAACTTCATAAATACATAATTATTTTAAGAACTTGCTTTTGATAACAACGTATTTAATTTGTTACAACTGCAGTTTTATTTTTATTTTCCTAGTTTATTAGTCCTTATGGAACGTAACCCAAAAGATTTTTATATAAACATATGAACAAAAGATGTTTTGACTTACTTCGTTTCGATTTACGTCGGATATTTCGAGAACTTTTGACATACAGTTTGAGTTTGAGGACCGTCCTCGACACATTAGTCCAATGTTGAAACTGATACTAATTAAAGATTTAAGTGTAATACAAAAAATATTCAGTCGCCACTAGTTAAGTTACTTTAAATACATCACAACAGGTGGCGCAACTAGTCCCTAATGTAAGTTATTAACCTAACTATTTGAAGTGATATGTGAATACGTCCGCTCGGGACGGTGCCGAACGGTGCGCGCACACCGACGTACGTGCATTTATATAGATTACGGTTCAGACTACACGGAACAACTTGTGAGTCGGAGCGGGTCGAACAGGAACACCAGCGAGACGTCAACCATCGTAGCTCGTAGTGGATATTGTAAAATGTAACTTGACTACTTGGAACTCAACGGCTCCGGCTAAATTTTTTATTAGAGCTTGTGTTATGAAGTAAAAACATTCAATTATAGTTATTGTATACGGGTGTAGAGCTATGTACGGGAAGAGGGATCGTAGACAACATGTTATGTTAACTTTATGACGAGAGTCGGAGTATATTGTGAATGGTTTATAGCAGCGTTATTACAGTCGTCGTCGTCCGGACCGCTAGACTCGCTCTTGGAAGCAGTTAATCTCACGAAAATATTACGTTCGTATTTACAATTTTTTGTGAGTATAAAATCCGTAAAAAAATATTCCTTATTTTCGTCCACCACTGTCACGGATCGAAACGAGAATACAACACGATATAAATATTATTACTATTTCTTGTAATTATCGAAATTTTATTATCATTTGTTGTGTAACAATCGTTTTATTGTTTACTCTTGTATTGTATACAACTTGAGTGCGTTATGTCACGCAAACCGACTGGAATGTGGGTTTGGTCACATGCTTCAGGCAATCTTACCTTTTGAGAAAGTATCGCTTCAAAGCTTCGTTAAGTTGTTATACGACGGGTTTCCTCGTTTAAAATATATATACCAGCACGTGCTTGAAAATACTGATTGTAGCGATGTGACCGAACGTACATTCAGCGGTCGGAAGATGTTTTTTAATGTATTTTATAACAATAATTATATAACGGTGAGCGGTGTGGGGCTGATAATGTTAGGTAGGCGGCGGCGGTACAGGGAGCGCGGGGGCCCAGTGGGGGAGGGGGGCATAGCTCTGATATTAGTACCACGTGTTGTGTAATTACTAATGTGTTGTGTGTGAAAATACTGTTCAACAGCCAGCGACCAGCCGGGCGGTCGGGGGCGTCCCGCGGGCACGTGGAGCACAGTGACCGACACGTAACTTGGCAAGGATTTGGCGCAGTGGGGATACGTTTGCGCATGTACACTTAATAAAAAAAGAGGTCGCTATCGTTGCTCGTCAATGTTTTGGGGTCCCTGCCGGAGTTACTTTTAATTAAATCCGTTTAGGAGGAAGATAAAGAAAGAAAGGGCAGTGAAGTTTATTCATTGCAACAGATAAAACAAGCAGCAATGAAAAGTTAAAAATGTATGTACACATCAAACATGGTGTCGTCCAAATGGTTTCATAATGTGCACTCAAGTGTATTCGGGAGTGATCGGGACGTAGACGAGGTGCGGGAGGCAGGGGTCGGCTGAGCAACCGATCACGCGCTCGGAATGATGCTGTTCCGTCCCCCGCATCCCGCCATGACAACCAAGGAGACCCAAAATACGACATCTGCGCAACTAATCAATGTTGCCAAGTTACGTGCCGGCAGCTGTACCGCGGACAGGGGCGGTGAGCAGGTCAAGGAACACGATTCCATGTTTACTAATTGACATTGATATCAATTGTACAATGACTTATTTAATAATACATTTTGTAAGGTGTTACGTAAATGAATGATCAAAACGGAAACGTGTTCCCGAGGGACGTCCGCAGTAAATACCCGATCACTGTTGGTACCGACCGCATTGGTCTGTCGTCACTGGAAGTAACCAGTCGCGGAACGAATGAGGTTACGTTGTTCAAAGAAGATTCAGAATGTTGGCAGGACGTGGAACGCGGTCTGTACGTATAGGGCAGTGGGGAGTGTGTGTGTGTGTGTGTAATGTGTGTGTGCGGGGCCGCGTCTGGTTGCAACGGAATGACCTACGGATAAGAAAGTTACTTTTCAAGCAATACGTCCTCCCGAAAGAGTATTTTTCCGTACAAGGGTAAAAGGGGTTCTTAATGACAATTAAATCTTTTTTATATCCCAGTGTCAAAATTAGAATTGCCCGTCTAAATGTACGTACACTTTTGGTTCAATATTAGAAATTGTTCGTATGATGTACATAAATGACGGAGTTGGTATACCCGTATACCGCAACAGATGCGACCCCGCGAAGGCCCAGCGGCCCCGCCAGGGGCGAACTTGATAATCGTGCCTTAGACAACCGGTTTTCACTTGTATTTATTTCAGACAAATTCAGCGCGTAAAACTTTTGTAATTCCGCTGACGAGCCCTTGTTTCTCCAGATACTAACGCCATAAATCTTTCGCGTCACAAAGCAATAAATATCCGTCAAAATGACGGCGCCTTACAAGGAATTTAATTATCGTCAAATAGTACCGATCGTTCGAGGCTTATGTTTATTTATCACGATAGAAAAATGTATTATTACAAAGTGGTACAAACTGTGACCGACATTGGTGTGGTTGTACCAGAGTGTCCCACAGTCAAGTAGTCCACCGAGTGTGTCGTGTGATTGTGTCGCGTACGAAATATTCCATTATACGTTTGTATGCATCTAATGTCGGTGTACTCGTGGCCCCTTGGTCCATTCGCTGGGACGATACTATTCAATTGTGATGCGCGTTGACACCTGTCACTTGTGTACGGCCGTTCGACGGGTGTCCGGCGCTGCCACCTCGTTGGTTACCGAGCGTGTTGCCAGCACCAAACGGAGTCTGTCGCCGCGGCCCCCGGCCACCGGCGGTCGGCGGCCGGCTCGCTCCGTTAGCACTCCTATTTTATTATAGTGATATTTATCAATATTTTTCGATTGCTAAGATGTTTGTGTGCTGGCAACGCCCTCCCGTGCGTTTGTTATCCCTTGTTTATTTTCGAGTAGCACATTTATATGGTTATTAATTTGTTTATCAGTTATGTAGATAAATTATTTTAATATATTCGTTTTGACCAATAAAATGCATCGATGCTAATCCGTATGTGTAACTTAGCTAGGGAGAACTGTAAAGTAATGTAACTATTTAATTGAAATATATAAGTTTTTCAATATTTCGTGTTTTTCTATACAATTTTTTTTGCAACCTAAGCAAGTCGAAACATTCGACTATGGATGGTAGGCCAATTAATCGGGGATCGGTACGGAGCCCCCAGCCCTGCAAGATAATAATATGGAATCTAGCGTCATAACTTATTCCGTCGTTCAGCGAGGCGCACCACATACTAATCAAGTTGACTAGGACTACAAGGTTGAATATCTTTTGATCATCATCACCCATAATTGTCCCACTGCTAGGCTCAGCATTCCTCTCACACAAGAGGGTTTTTAATCCATAGTCCACCACGCTGGCCAAGTGCGCGTTGGCAGACTTAACACATCTTCGGGAACATTTTGGAGAACTCTCAGGTGTGCAGATTTCCTCTGTATATGGACGACCAGATAAATTTACACCAGTATGTATTGAAAATACATACATTGTAAATTAGCATTTCAAATTTTTCTTTAAATTTTTCCATGTTTTTTTTCGTGAATAAAAATAACACATTGTATAATTATTTTTACCGGTATAAAGAACGTCTCGTGCAGGGATTCTAGTTAGATTAAGAAATAATACAACATGTAATTTATACAATATGATTATAATTTATTAATTAATAGTATAGTTTACAAAGAAGTTATCGTACAAATATTAAATTTTAGGATCAGCATAAATCGCAGTACAAATACTTATTTTGTTCATTATCGTAAAAAACCTTATCCGAGTTAGTTCGCGTCCCGACGAGTGCGGAGAGGAGGGCGCGGTCGTCAGCTCGCGTCAATTTGTAAAATCGTAAAAAACGTCTCCGCAAACATAACGCGGAGTGGACGTCTCCGGAGCGTGCGGCGTGCGACGTGCTCGACTTATCCTAGCGATGATACTTACAATAACCTAATTACGTCACTCGGTGCGCTGCGGACGAACCGAGACGTCGCATACTAAATACCGAGTGTTATGTTATCGACGGACGTCTCGGTCCAGCGATGGAGGAATCTCACGTTGGATGAAGTTATACGGCTGGTACTGCGGTCGGCCCTCAGTTTACGACACGAGGTCCCGTCTCGGAGCAGCCGGCGATCCCCCGCGTCCCCCGGACCGTGCGCCCCTGACGACTAGACTCTACCGTTACCAATAAATACTCTAGAACTTGGATAACGTTCCCGTTCTAATTAATTTCATTAAAAATAAATTATCGAAGCCGTACGATACGATACATACTCATAAAAATAAACATTCGAAACGAGCAAACGTGTCGGCAGATCTACCAATAATAAGAAAATAATCTATGATTATCATAATAATAATAAGAGAAGCGATATTTTCATATGATCACATTCGCACTCGCGCGATACATGCCTTATCCGTACTAAATGCAATCGGGCGGAATCTCCAGCTGACCCACCTAGATCATTTCATTTTTTTTATGCGAAATGTTCGATAACAATGCACTAGACATTGCGGACATTCCAGTTTTTTGTTTATTCGACCAGTGGCGGCGGGTTCCCGTCGGAACCGGCCGCTGGGAGCGGCAGCCACCTCCACGTTCGGTTCACGCAAATGGCGTCGTTTGACACAAAATGGCGCCAGTCGGGAGCGTCCCGCCCGCTTATGTTACTTCCTACTCGGAAAGCTCGGAATGTCCGCCGCGAAACTCTACCCGTTAGAGGTTCTCGTCCGGACACGCCGCTGGAAGAGTATTGTGAACAGGATTTTGTAAATGGGCTTCGCTGAAGAGATTCGATTGAGATGATCGGACGACCGCTTGGAACTACCTAATACGTTTGGAAGTTAACTCCCGCGATTATTCGATTTGAACAAAGTCGACATAAAATTACATATCTTCGAATTAATTGCTGGAGAATTAGCGCTACGGTGGAGGAGCAACGACTCTCTTGTATGTATAGTGGAGTAAGTTTATATTTAGTGATGTAGCAAGTGAAGCTTCCAAGCGGCCCGCCGACCGTCGACCGGGCGACCGGTCCCTAGTACTCCCAGTGCGTGGCGTGCGCCAGGTCGGGCCCGGCCAGTCGGAAGTTCCCGTTCTTGGCGGCGGCCAGGTAGGAGCGCTCGGCGGCCGCGCGGATGGCCAGCCGCGTGGGCTCGCGCAGCTCCAAGTGGAACCCTTGCACGCTGTCCGAGTCGCACGTCACGCTCTCGCCGTCCGCGTGCCAGTACTTGCCGTTTTGACCTGGTGGTACGATCGAGACCAATGTAACGATTATATATAGAACCAGCTAAAAGTTGACACAGACCTGATGGCGCCATCGTGGGTGACCCCATCCCTACATTAGACGCTCGCCAGGCAGATAGCACGAGGTCGATCGTTAATCTACAAAAGCTATGGCAGATTCTATACCCATAACCAGGGGTTCAAAAAACCTTTTCATGTTCCCCTGCTGAAGTGGCCTCCTCTCATTGTTTTAATTGTAACGGAACTCGAGATTTCCAAATGAAGCAGTCATCCAACTAGTCGAAGTGCATCTATTCTTCTTTAAAAAAAATTTTTGAGTAAGAGAATATAGCAAGGATACCTGCATACCTGCGAGTTCCGTATAACATTCATGAAGGTGACATGATCACCGTTGAGACGATCACACACACCTCACACTATGTTTTGTATCGAGAGCCACATGTTTGTCGAGTAAAGATTGTTATTGTGATTGATGGAGTTATTTTACTGTAGGAAATTTTGCCTCATATTCTAGCGAGGAGGAGAAACCACTTTGAAAAATCGGCGCTGGTGGTGGAGAGCTCGCCCTGCGTTCCTTCGTTATGTACGTACCCTTGAAGTAGACCGCTCCCTTGGGTCCGCGCACCACCTGGATGGTCTCGTAGTTGGCCTTGTTGCACTCCAGCCGCACGCCCTTCGGCCCCACGAACCCTTGCTCGCATTTCAGTACCAGGATCGGTCTGCACAACATCGACCGCACCCATACATAAATGTTATAATCCCCAAACTCGCCTGGTTTCATTCTACTTCAATGTAATGCTTAACTAAAAAAATTAACAGAGTTTCATTTCAAAAACTACTTGTAATATCTATGTGTACATGGGTACATGTATAGTCATTTCCCAATTGCAAGGCACAGATATTAAATAAGTGAAAACACACAAATAACTCCTGCACCTGAGCGCTAATGACTTGAACATAACTTCGGTTTCACACAAACCAAGCAAACGAAAAGTCAGAGCTCCTAGACAAAAATGTTAGCGGTTACCGTTCACTATACACGGCACCTAAAATGTATAAGTATTCGATGCGGAAAGGCGTTCAGCTGTCATGTGGAACTTCTTTCTGCAATGACTTTCATTAGCATATATCTTATGTAGCATGAACGGTAACCGCCAAGATTTTTGTCTAGAGGCTGTGGGTAGTCAACACGTCCGTATTGACGTCTGTGTGTGAGTGTGTAGTGTGGCGGTACCTGTTGATGAGATAGAAGTAGTATTTGCAGTTGTCGTCGATGCCGTCGGCGTTGGCGTACAGGTGTCCGGAGCGCTTGGTCATCAGGTACTTGCCGTTGTTGGCGCGGAACGCCACGGCGCCGTCGCCCTGCCACTCCAGCTCGAACAGCGCGTTCGACGACCTGCACACACACAACACTACTTTCAGTGACATGCACCTACTTGTCCCACGGCTGGGCTCAGGTTCTCTTCACACTGAGACGGTTTGAGACATCACGTTGGTCAAGTGCGGGTGCGGATTGGCTGACTTCGCACACCGAGAACATTATGGATGACACCCCGGTGTGCAGGGCGTCGATCCTCGTGATATTTTCCTTGACTGAAGCAAGTGATAATTAATTTCTAATTCCCATAATATACGAAATTAATAGGTGAGACAAACGTCTAAACCTATCACTGTCTCAGATGCACCGTGTCCGCGATGATATCATTCAAAAGCATCGAATAGAGATGTAGCTGCACACGCAGCTAGCAGAAAAAGCGTTCGGGAATCCCGGCTTTGTATTTAAAACGCTCGCTGACGTCATATTCGGAAATAGTAACTAGGGACTGCCCGCTACGATCTCTTTTCACATATTTTTAAGACCTGTAATTATCTACATGTATGTCCTTTTTAATATAAATAGATGTATATTTTTCCAAATAATGTATTGGGTTGACGACAAGCAACGAAGTGTTATCTCTGTAGCAGTGCCCGAGCGCGGTACTGACCGGTTGTCGCCGCTGGCCTGGATGCCGCCGCCCGTCTCCAGCGTCCAGTAGCGGTCCTGCATGGTGCGGATGTACCAGCGCCGCGTGCCCCAGTCGAACTCCAGCTGGAACGTCTCGTGCGACGAGATCTCGTCCTGGTTGGCCGTCACGTCCACTCCTGGGCAAGGGACGCTAACGGTTACTACAGCTGACTACACACAACTCGATCTATACGTACAACTAAATGAAATTAGAGTCTCTGTTTGTAATATTAAAATAACCTCGTTTTACTAAATGCATACATATGTGTACACGGTACATATATAAATAGTTACATTACGATACGTGCGACGTGGAGTTACCGCCCGAGCGATGCGAGGGTGCTAAATGTAGTGCAATGATAGGCTACGTAGGTCACAAATATCGTATATTATTTTATAGCACTGTATGATAAACACGCGCGCACGGTTGAGACCGTGTGTAAAAAGCGGGTTTTTTCACACTGTGCTATAAAATAACATTTTTTACATCTTTTGTCTGTTTGTTTGTCTATTCCAGCTAATCTCAGGAACGGCTGGGCCGATTTAGATAGGACTTACATTGGAAGATAGCTGATGTAATAAGGAATGACTAAGGCTACTTTTTATCTTAGATTCCCGCGGGATTCGGATTTACGCGGGAAAAACTTTGACACTATTTTCAGGCGGGCACAGCTAATAATAGTAGTTTTAATCCATTCCAATTTAATTATCATCGTGACAATTTTGAAATTGTACTAAAATTGTTCACAAATGTTTACCAACAGTCACACAAAGGGATCTATCGAGTTAGATACAGCGGTGCCGCTCGCAGCCGACACTCCGCTTCCATTAAACCCCTCGCTCCGTCACAGTGACGGAAGTGGTTGTTTGAAAACCGTTTCCATATTCCAACACTTTCGATGCTCACTTAGTGTGGTGATGTAGTGTAGATGCTACGTTTCCAACGTTAATGAACGCAACCAACAGATTCTGGTGTAAGATGACGCTGGCTCGTAATGTGATATTATTGTGTCGCGCAAGTGTCTGGCCGACTATAGTAATAATCGTGTTAAATTAATAAGAAGATTGAAAGGATACCTAGCTGCTTTGGATTTGTGTATGATTTTTTAATATTACTGGACCCCTGGTTCTATAAAGTTTCTATAAAAACCTTCGAGGAGAGTGAAATAATATTAATATGTTTGGTATAAATAATCATGGACACCAACAACAAAATAAACCCTTATCACTTTACGTCGAGTATCATTAACTCAAATTCGATATAATTGTCACTTAGTTGTAATTAATAGGCATTATGCTTCCTTAAGTTATTAATTTACATCTCTACCGCGAAAACATATAAATGGGCTTGAAAATTTAATTTAAATTTTCTGCATTAATATATAAGGATTTGTTTGAATATCATAAGTTGGTTTGATACGTCGCGGCGCGGCGGCTCGGCGTGCGGTATCCGTGATAGAAACGGTAGAAAGCCCATCACGCTCACAATGGACCGTTTTTTGCGTCAAATAGCTGAGCGCGTATATATAACGCGTCACATCGTGATATAAGCGCAGATACGCTAATAATTTATTATTTTTTCTTGCACATACATTATGACAAATTGTCAACATTTGAAGGGCAATCCTTTGGTAAGCGATAAAGAGGAAACTTTATAACTTATCTATAATTGTACACAAATAAAGTACACAATATACCCCTGTATAAATTTGTCTAGTTTTAAGTTTCTGTATAAAATCTTGCGTGTACAAATGTAGAAATCCATTAACTAAATAATAAAATACATTTGAATTGATTTTACTGAAACCGAACTATGATTAAGCGACAATACAGTCTTCTAAAATATTTGAAACACACAATAATGTTGAGATTCGAAAGTGTACAATATACTCAATATCAGTCATTTTATCGCTTGCTCATGGTCGCTTTTCAATCGTCGATATCATACACACAAACATTTTAAGTACTTCTGTTAACATTTCTGTCTCCATAATCACTTTCTCCATTCCTTTCACAACCTTTTTCTCATGTAGATGTTCTAGCTATTCTATCCTACCAAATTACATAATTTGTCACTAAGTCATCATACATTTTAAAGTTTTGGAAGTACTTAATAGCTAACAAAATAAACATTATAATTGTCTGGACTGCCCACTGGTCACGTTTGGAGTTTTTTGCATCTTGTTCAAACATGTTTATTAATTTTATAATTAAACTCGGTCCGCGTCGAAATCAGTGTGTCCGAATAAGATAAAAAGTAGCCTAAGTTACTTCTTATTACTTCAGCTATCTTTCATCAGTCTAAATCGGTCCAGCCGTTTCAGAGATTAGCTGGAACAAACAGACAGACAGAAAAACACAGAAAAAAATGTTATTTTGGTATTATGTACCATTCAGTAAAAAGCGGTTATTTAAAATTACAAACAGATGCTCCAACTTTATTTAGTTGTATAGATGTACACTAACTACACAGTAAATTGGAAAGTTAATACAGAAATAGTATACATAGATATAATATGTTCATATATTATTATGGTATATAAACGCCAAGTGGTACAATAATAGCAAAGACAACATAAACGTCGGGTAGTGTCGAGGTGTGGTGGGGAGTGGTCGGCGGTGTGACGGGTGAAGAACCTCCCGTCACGAGCTCGCGACTCGCGGCTCGCGGGCTCCAGCCTCCTCACAACATCGTACATTACTGCTAAAGACTTCGCGTACTTCAAACAGCTCGACACACTGTGAGCCCGCTGTTCTCTACAAATACGATCGATATAGCCGGTTTGTTGCTGAATATATTACTATCAATATTATAAAGACGAAAGTAATTCTATCCGTCTATGATGTGATCACGGCCAAGCCGCTAAACCGATTTTAATGAAATTTCATATGGAGATACTTGGAGGTCTTGGGATGAAAGTAGGCAACATTTTTTCCCATAGCTTACGTACAAAACTTGGCCTGGTCCTGTCGTTGCTTTTCTCTACTACTAGTTGATTATTATTAGTCTACTAGTTTATTTAATAATAAAGTTTAGCGGTAAACATTGTAGTGACAAAGCTAACGCGCCGGCAACAGATTAAATACGCCGATACCGAGATGACAGATAAAACATGTTTCAGTGAAACTGTCTTTGGGAGAAATTATTATCTGAAGTGGATGCACTCGCTGTTCTCGCCGCGGACATCTGACATCGATCGTTATCGTTTATCGTAGATCGACTTCGTATTATTACGGTTTTAACTAAATAAACAACGTTTTCATGCATCTCTGTATGATGGAAGCCCCTCAATAAGAGGAAAATACACAGGTAAAAATATTTAGTTTTATGTTTGATATGAATATTACAAACTTACGTTGGGTCTTAGAGATGTTACTCTGCGACCAATGAATGGCAAACACTGTTAAGTGGGTGCTACGCTGGGCCTACGTGGCCGGTCAAATTAAGTCGAAGTATAATTAAAAGTCGTTCGATTCGTAAAAAATCATTTAGTCAGCGTCAATTCTAAAGAATAGTGAGATGAAGTTATTTATAACCTAGAAAATAATACGTCAATGTACGCGTGGGTAACGCTGGTGTAAACTGTTATATAAGTCACTCACCCTGTTTAACGGAGACGTATTTCTCGTTGAGTCCCGCGACGAAGGCGGCCTGCGGCAGACTGTCCTCCAGCGAGAACAGCTCGTCGCGGGTGACGGCCGTGGAGCGCGTCTTCAGCACCGCCTTGGAGCCGATGGGGGCGAGGTACGCCCCAGAGCTGTCCCGCAGCGCCAACGCCCCCGCGTGGTACTCCGCGCTGAACAGACACTCCGACGTGCACGTGTCTAGCAGCTGCGGGGAGCGGAATCCGAATTGATGACTTTGGGTCGATGTTTTGATACGCCATCGAAATGATCGAAAGACTTCATTAAAAATGTGACTTTGATAGTTTCTTAGGACCAGTGTCACAGTAACCGATCATAGATCGCTTGGCGAAGATGTTTGGGCGACGTTTGTTGCAAAATGTACGAGCGAAGTAGTCAGTTTAATGTTACTTCCTGACTCCGTTCAATGGGAACGTATAATTACGAGTACTATGTTCTCACAGTCGTTACTGTCGTGCGAGCAACACCTGTTCCTAACTACCTCGTTATTACGTATTTAGATAAGACAACCACCTGCTTTTACACGTCGCTCTGTAGCAAAGTTCGATCACATTTATACGACAGATAATTCTCTAGATGTTGTTTTGTGATATCTCATTTGTGTGTCAAAGCCTCCCGCGACGAACGTAGTGTGGGGGTGTGTAAGTGTCAACATTTTGTGTGTAAAACTTATGATGTTTGCGACTGATCGGGTTCGAGACAAAGTATCAACGAACTTTGTCACAACAGATCTGTCTTTTTATACGTCATGTAAGAAAAGTATAACAGTATGATTGCCATCAGCGTATTTAGCGCCGAAAAATACGTATCGCACTAACAATGCAATAGTTTTGCAACTCAAAATACATAAACATGACATGATACTATTCGATCGCAAAATTCAGTGTCCCTAAATCATCAAAACCGACATTGGTATAAGCCAAAAAAACATTACGATTACATGAAGCATCCATCAGTTTTGTAACTTTAATAGGAAGTGTTTAATCAGTTTTTCATTGATTCTGAAAAATGATCGATACCTATTGAATTACAACACTTGTATTGTTAGTTCGATATGTGTTTCGATGTTGACAAGCTACGCTACACATTTCCACGGTACGATATAACACGATAATTTGCACGATCAATGTTCACATGAAAACTAATAAATAATTGCTAACGTCACGTATCAACAATGACACCCGACGTCAACAACTCGGTAACTCCCACGTCCGCGGCTGGGACCGCACTATTGTGTGCTAACCGTGTGCGAGACAACTGTATGTATACTGTTCAGAACGGAGGTTCCATTGTTTTGCCTTCGTTTTCGGAGGTGGTTAGTTTCAGAATGTATTTAATGACATTGAATACTTATTTGGGAACGCACTTCGTGACATATAGTAGTTTGACAACAAAAGCAATATTTAATCAGGGGTGTGCCTTTAAGATGCTCGCAATCCCTATTTTTCGAGAAGGGTGATGAGTGAGTGGGCGAGTGGTTACCTTGCCGGCAGCGCTGAGGTACTTGTTGTTGCAGGTGTGCAGCGCATACTTGCCGCCCTCGTCAGCGCGGAACTCCAGCGTGAACAGCGTGTCCTCCCCCCACGGCACGTTGGCGTCAACGTGGATCTCGTCCAACGTCTCCGACAGGTGCGCGAACCTCTTGCGGCCGATCGAACGCAAGTTCACCTGAATAGATCAGCTCGACTATACATACTATACAACATATTATATTTCCGTTTAAGTGTAGTAAATCTAATCGAATGTTCGTTAAATTGACATGTTAATAGTCAAACACGCAGACGGGACACCTCGTGGTTAGCGGCCACCGTCACCCATGGAAGTTTATGAGTCGTGACACATAAGATATCACCGACTCACTAAAAGCAACCGGACTGTCTAATTTGTTACTGTCTCTCCGACACTGCAACCGAAACAACAAAGACAACAACAATAATAATAACAACCATGTCGCTAGTAATCAGTACCTACTTTCGGAATTAAACTATAGTGATGCTGAGCCCAGCGACTTCCAATAGGAGGGACCTGCCACCACCATCATCACGAAGTTATGACCTCATCCGTAATTCAGCACGGTGGACCTCGATCAAGAGGTTGGTTTGGGCCCAAGGATGGACGGAGCCCTTTACACCCCAAAAAAAAAACCATCGTTTACATTCCATACACCCCAAAAAAAAACTTATCAACAGAGTAAAGACTTCGCACAGATTCCGAATAATTTTCAGGAGCACATCCTGTGTTATAAAATGAGTGTTGTATACATTTATGTTTATCAGTAGTTACAGTGACCACTAGGTGCTAGCGTTACATGCGTTCCACCGGCCGGTAACAGCGACGTTTACAGCAGCCGGTATGTAACGTGATACTGCGGCACTGACGGCACTCACGGCACTGGCGGCACCGGCGGCTGCGGCGCGCGCCCGTGCGTTGGATGCACGCTAATAGTCGAGTTGTCACGACTCGCGACCTTACATTACACGCTCTATTGCGTCCGATATCTTCTTACGTGAAATCTATAAACCGCGCTTACATTCGGTGTAGACTTTGCCTTGGTTTGCAATATGGACAACTATTTTGTTGAGGTTATGAGCGTATATTTTCGTTAGGTTCAAAAATTGTGCACTCAAGATACCTTCAGCTTAAGTTTAGGCCGAGTCAACGTTATATTTTTATATGGGAACACGATCTTAGCTTGAAACTTTAGTTTGAAATAAGTTTAAGTACACTCTATACATCTCATCCTAAGTGAACTAGATACATTAAAAGGCTTTAGATACACTAGGTGTAAATTTGTAAAATGCAATGCCCTTAGAACATTAATCAATACCGTTTACTTATTAATGCGTCCGTCCTACAGCGTCGGATTTGGTTTTAACCAGTCCAATTCAGGATTTCGTTACATAACAATAGATAATAGATTGATAACAAGTCAGTAAATAATGTCATGTATTTATGTAATTCTCGTAGCCGTACCGTATACGGTCAGCATGGTTGCAGGTGGAGTTTATTTTCCATGTATGTTAGCAGGTAGTCACAACTCGAGAATAATAATTATCGAAGATTGGATCTAAGAGGAATACTGAACGATAGATCTGTACACGACGTGACTTGTATTGTATTACATGTGATGCATTATGCAACTGGAACACATTGTTGTCAGTATTGGTAACGTTGCAGCATACGTCACAAAGTTTGGTCATCATGGTCGCTTCATTTGTGTAAAATATTCCTTCATACCAGTGGGTCCGTTAGAACTACATATCGCATTGAAAATTACGCATACCTTGGTGCAATTGATATCTTAAAACAGCTCCATACAATTATTCACAACAGAGATTACCCGGAACAAACAAACAGTATTTTTTTAAACTGTTATTTTGGTATATGTACCGTGTATACATACATATGCCTGTAGTAAAAAGGAGCTATTTTAATATTACAAAGACCTCCAATTTTATTTAGTTGTACAGATATAGATTTAAACGTCAGGCATATCAGGGGGTAATAGTGACCTGAGGACGCGCGGCGAGGTGCACGTGCCACAGCTCGGCGTCTCCGGGCACCTTGGCGGTGCAGGTCAGTTTGTCGGAGCTGGAGCCCAGGTAGTACCCTCGCTCCACGTTGCGTAGCGCCCAGCGTCCGCTGCCGTCCTCCGACACGCTGCAACAATAGTTACGAGGTTACACGATATTACACAAAACTTCTACATGAACTACACAGCCGACAAACCAGCAGGGCCATCTGATGGTAACCACCGTCGGCCATTGACGTCCACGACAAAGTGACCACCGACGGGTTGCCGGCCAACGAGCGGAAGGAACTAGCTCTTGTATCAATCGCCACACATATACAAAATACTCCAACCCCAGCGCTAAAATTCCGCATGTCGCAGATGACATGGAACGTGGGTGAATAGAATTTTCAACGTTTCTTCTCTCACATTTCCAAATAATTTAAGATTCTTAATTTTACTGGAATTATATAGGTCACATATCAAATGTGACATGTTGCAATGTTATTTATAAGCCATAACGGTCCCGTTGAGAGCAGTTTAAGGCAATCCCTGAAGCTCGGTGTCCGCACAAGGCTCACAATGGTAAGCCAGTTATTATGTTTGTTCGTTGGAGTGTGAACGTTTGCACTTTGTAACAATCGCGGTTTAGTCACACCTCAGCAGTTTCTACGGAACTCAGTCGTTAACCTCTCTCCCTTTCTTTTGTTTCATCTCGTCTGTTTGGCAAGAGTTCATTTGAATGTGTCGTAATGTCGGCATCGACCACACAGCAGACTTTTCAAATGAACAGTGTAGACATCTATATGTAGGCACACTGGATGGATATTAATGAAATTGAAATTGTATTACATTTTCCATTTTTAATTTCATAAAAATTTTATTGTACTGCTTAATTTTAAAACCTGTTCATAACCTGCTCGTAATTAGATAACTTTTCTCTGTTTAAACGTCTGAATGTAATAAACATCATTAGGAAACCGTCATATCTGGAGATTAACATGAATGTCATAAGTGACAATCCGAGATTTAGAAATCTTCCGAATATCACATAATATTATGAACTCACTGCGTCTAAACCATGCTTTCTAGCGGCTCCGTAATGGGTATACGGTGCAGTATACCCGGTATTGTTCAGTATGTAGACGGGGGTATCTGTCGCCAGGACGAGAGGGGCGAAGGGGCGAGGGGTCAATCGCCAGACGAGCGATTGTCTAGTGCAGACGCCTTCATTAAGCCCGGAGCAACTCGCAGCACCGCGGTGCCAATCAAAACGTCGCGCGAAGGGTACCAGCTTCAGATTGACGACGCATCGTCGTATACACTCGGAAAGAACGTTATACATCATGTATGCTGGAATGCTGAAAGGATATTGTGAGTGCTGAAACGAAAAGCATTTCGCAAAGTAGTTGTGGGCTGTTTACGTCGTAAATTCTCGCTGTAATATCAATGTGCTGGCGCGAACTTTAAAATTAATGTGCTGTTATTTAATTTATTACCTAAGTTCACTGGGATATAAGGCATGTTTTTGATTGACTGCATGCTCCCGTTCAGTTGAAGTTAACAAACAGAATGATTTTAACTGAATTTGCTTAATTAGATTAATTTATTTTAATTTTACTCAAACTTTCACATATACAAAATCAATCAAACTGAATACCGCAATGCAATATACACGGAAATGGAACACAATATGTGAGAAGTAAAAAATTACTTATATTTCAGCGACATTTACGAAAACAAGTCAATTTAATTGTAGTGTGTATTTTGAAACTGTATATTGTCGAGAGGCTAAAGGCTATGTGTTTCAAGCGACATTTTGGGCGTTATTGAATGATACTGTAGAGGTCCTCGGTCGACATTATAGATTTAGTAGAGACGCCCATTGTCTGTTGCGACTGGAGTAATGTATTGAAACACATCCTATTCACATATATCAGTCTCTACCCAAAATTGTATCTAAATCAAATTGTGTCTATACTGTCTACTCAGTAAATTACTAGTCTATGTTGAAACAAACGCTTTGCTGATTTTCCAATAGTTAGCTACTTCTTTTTTTTTATCTATATTCACATTAGCGGACCCTGCGGAAGTTTGTCTTGCCTTTAAAAACAGCAAGCTACCGAGTCTAATCATGTTATCAAAACCTTCGAAATATACACAAAAAAAACCAAATCTGTCCAGTCACTTAGGTGTAGTTAGTCCATACTTAGTTAATAATTATTCTCTTAACAATTTCCCAAGAGGACTTCGATAGTCAAGGATGTATTTTGGCGCGAGGTCATTTAATTCCGCACTTTAGTGTTCCAACATCCCCTATCCTGTATAGGAACATTCTACGAGATACGTACCCAATTACAAAGTAATAAAGAATAGTTTTGTTAGACACATCCTTGGTAATGGGACAAGGGTAACATGTACTTAAAGTACAGACAATATGGTTGGTTTTCGTTCTAACTTTAGCGAACCGGTAGGGTTGGCTCCCTTTAAAATAACACCAAAGTTAACTTGACATTTGGAGTTTATGGACATAACCAATACGTATCTGAAGGGTGCCTGTACTGGTACATGGTGTGTAATGACCCTAGGTGGAGGGAGAGGGCCGTGACCCCCGGCCATTATAAACAGAGAGGCTCTAAAATCAACCCTTCCTTGGTTATTAAACGTTGGCTCCCTTCTATTAATTACTAAAGTATTTTACAAATTATATGCTGTGAGCAGTCATAGTTCAGTGGTGGTCAATTTGTGTGGATCGGAGTCCAAGACGAACAAACACGTATATATACATTTTAGATAAATGTGTTTGAATAGTAAGATAAGTGTTTCCAACAAAATTAAATGGTCAACAGTATTTGAAGACAGTTACGTGTACCGGGCAACATATCGACTATAGCGTCATTGAGAGGGTATGCCTAGCAGTGAGGATGTATTAATGGATGGATTCAAAACGAATGTTAACAAATAATTTTACAAACTAAAGCATAATGTGACAATAATGAGCTGTAAGGTGATCGGTAAAAGCACTTCTAAAGATACCATATTAAATAAAGTGTTTAACAAAATCATATAATTAAACCAGGCGACAGTTGTAACGTTGTTTTTCTTCGTAAATTGTCTTGTTTAGAGTATTTATTTTTAAATACTGCAAGTGCGAATGCGCAAACTTGTTTTGGTATGATTCAGCGCATGAGTCAATGCTTTTATCCCATATATTGTGTGTCTGTCTGTTTATCTGGAGAAATGTTTTGACTCACCGTCCAGCCGGCGCGCGCCGTCTTATTGATCGCACTCGCTCCCCGTTCGACAAACTCCAAATAAACTCGATGCCTACTAACTATACTTAACGCATGGAATTATTAGTATCTTTCAAACTTTTAAAGCTAGTCAAATCTACTGTATGCCAATTATCTGGCGATGTGGCCTAGAAGCCTCCTATATTTGTTATTGAGTAAATACGTGAACATAAAATAATATCCATCGTTTCATTGTTTGTCGTCCTAAATGGTTATTAGTCCTTCAAGCACGAGCAGTTAGTTATCTGTTCATAAAACCCCTAATCGTTTATTTTACTTAATTTGAATTCAAGCAATACTGGCGTGCCTATCATAGCTATGTAAAATATGAGTTTTAATGCATGTTCAGCGAAAATCCTAAAAACTTTTTAATGCTGTAACTAGCAACATATTGCTCAACCATTGCAAACTCAAACAACTTGCGTTAAATTTATACAACGTGTAGGTACTTAATTTGAAAAACGTGAAGCGAGATTACTACGTTTCACCCATGGAGATAGATACAGTCAGCATCAAAAGTACGTCTAAACCAGAATGCTAATGGTAATGAACGGAATGTGAATGTGGACCAAACTGGATAGTTTATTGATGAACGTTATACAACTTTAGTTGGAAACATGCAATACATCTCTGGTCTCGAGGCGTCCATTTGTAAGTAGCCGCCAGTTAGTGTGGTTTGACGTCCAGGAGACATTGGATTTTATAGGAATATCAAATTCCTTGAGACTAAAAACGTAATAATGATCATTAGTAAACTACGAGAATAAATGCTAACCTACGAGAAGTTTTACGCTGACATGTGGATGAAAACTGCGATAAAAAGGTAACTCATGGAATACCACTTCACGTACCAATGCGTGTGGATTCGGAACGTAGTGTTAATGAGAATAATGGACAAGCAACGAAAGAAACACAAGACAGGTGGCAAGGAATCTCGGCCGGCAATCGCGATAACATCTCATATCCCCCGCCCGCCCACCCGCTAC
>DWPQ01000143.1:0-21353 GCA_018251795.1 Perichares adela
TATAAGATGCGCCCGCGTAGAAATCAGTGGTCGCGAAGATTTTCCCTGTTTAATACGAATCCCCCGGGAATTCTAAGGTAAAAAGTAGTTACCCCTTATTACTTAAAATATCTTCCAGTGAAATTCCCGCCCATCAAAATCAGTTCAGTCAGTCTGTATTGTCTGTGTCTGTTCCAGTTAATATCCAGAGATTAAAAATGACAGACAGACAAAAATGGTAAAAAAACTTTTAGTACATGTACTCTGTATACACATTACACACACATGCATTTTGTAAAAAGTGTTTATTTAAATTTTTGAAACAGGCACTCCAATTTTATTTATTTGTATAGATAAGTTACTGCTAGACTCCCACCTGGACAGTAAGTAGTGATGTAGTCATAGATAGTAAAGCACGTACTTAGTAAAAGCCTGTTCACTCTTACCTTGATAACACTCGTACCTATTACAATCGAACGGGAACACCGACGGTGGCAAATTATCTCCCGTCAGGATAGTGTTGTTTAGGGATGGGGTGGCTAAGCTATGATGGTTGTATGTTTGAAATTTGAATATATAAGGTGAAAGGCAAACGGTCCCGAAAACGAACATAGGTAATAGTACTAATACTATTGATGAGAAAAAAATCTAATCGGATGGATGTCACTGATTGGTCAAATCAACACTTAGTATAGTTTGTAGCAAGTTGTTTTGTGGTGTTATCTTAGTAACATCAATTCTGACACTGAGCATTTTCCAGATAAACCATAACTTTTTTTTTTCAGATAAATTGCTTGACACTGCAGTGGCTGCCACACACACGCGCATTGGAATAGCCACAACGTATTGCAGTAGCAACGAGCTTGGAGCTCTCTTTGAAAATTTACACATTACATCGTCAGAGTGAATTCCTAGACCGCCAGCACATCATTATGCGCTGAAAATTATATCGACAATTCCTTTAGTGTGTACGCATCATGCAAATAAAATTTCATTAGTGTGATTTAGGTATACAAGTGGCGCCATCTCTTATTCAGAGCTGTTATCACCATAAATGTTACATACATAAAACATTCAAATAAAGCTTCGATAGTGTGATTGCGGAATACATGTGGTGTCATGTATTTTTCAAATGTAGTGATTCGATAAAGCGATTCAGGAATACAAGTGGCGCCATCTATTATTCATCGGTGTAGTCACCACAATATTCTGTGTAGTGTTTGTCTAGTCATGCGCCACGTGGCTCTTGGTGCCAGTTGTAGCGAACGATTTAATCTAACAAGTCATTGTATGTATCACAATATATGTTGTATTCTCCCTACCTAGTTATATGTATTATAATGTATGTGTGATTGTACATACCGCTCAACTCGTATTACGTTTTTATGAATGTATATTATGAAACACATATCACTAACATATCCCCAACGAAAGATATGTAGCCGGTGGTAGTGTTTGAAGTACTTGCGGTTGTGAAGGTTGATAGAGACATTTCGAATGTACAGTAAAACATTTTCTTAGTCTGAACGTGTGTGCAATTTGCTTGTTTTGAACTTTATGTATGTATAAAGTTTTGCACTATAGTACAATTACAGAAGTGAGGTAGTGGCTAACCAAACCAAACCCAAGTATTGCAGTGTGAGTACTACTTCATTGTGGGGAAGTAAATTGTTTGTGTGTGCACAATATATACGGTCTTGTTGTCAAACATAAGGTTGACGTTCCATCGTACTCCAAAATAAAATTACTCGTGGTCGGAGTAATGAACCGTACAATAATATAAAAGAGATACATTTATAATTTAAAAATAATTTTAGCATACGTTAAACTGGCTGTTTGTGTCGAATCGTTGTTCATACATTTCACAACAAATTATACAGTCCAATGTATAATTATATTGTTTGCTTCGTTTACATTGACTTATATAGTGACGAATTATGATTGTACTCAATTGTATTGATGTTTAAAAAAATAAGATGTAGTATACAGAAGTATAAATACATTTTGTTGTATCAAAAGAACAATTTATACTTCTGTGTATCGTAAAGTAACTAAAGTATGATTGAAAATATTATTATCACCTTACATTAAATTACGTCATGAATCGTCAATGAAGATAATTTGCTGTGCAGTAGCTATACAGATTTTGTGTTTCGTTTCCAGTTATACATTAACAGCATCAGTGCGATGATTACACAAATCGACACCTTCCACGCGTAACGTCGTGACGCAGAACATGCGATTTTACAGTAGACAGTTTTGTGAACGTTAACGCCCATTTAATATTTCGATGTTAAGACTATTGTCAATTGAAGAACTCGCTAATTGTTGTCAATGTTCAAATTTTGATTTCAAGTATATATTATATTGTAGTGTGATTCAAATGAAACAAAAATAAGTGTTTTGCTGAAAATAAACCTGTTCCGACTTTATGCATGGGAGGTGTTGCAATATAATATAGTCCAGTGACAGGCCCCAATTGTGCAATCTCTGTATATACATGTGCGTGTGCTATGTGTGAGTATTGATAGTCGTGTAAGTAATTATAATAGTGCAGCATCATTGTGAACACGAGCGCCGTATGCGAGAGCGAACCAATGTTTGCATGTATTTGAAAAAATAATAAGCTTCTATCAAAATTAAAATAGGCAAAATAACGTACAACTTTCGCTAATTCCAAACCAAATTGGTTGTTGTAACATAGTAGTAGGTGTAACTCGGTAGATACCTGTGTGTGTAGTTACCAGATAGCCTAGGGCGCTTAGTCCACTGTTGGACAGGTACAGGGACGTGTCACGTGTCCCGTGTCCCGTGGCCTCTCGCTATCAATTACCAAAGGACAAGCTAATCTAAATAATATATCTATAACTGTACAATTAGGTACCTATATATTTAGTATTTTTTGTTAACTTACTACATTGTGTAGTTTGAAATTATTAGTATGTTGAATATTGTACGATGAAAAAAATTACGGAGTCTGCAGATTATTGAATGATTCACTTTAGTGTGGGAATGATTCAATGAACTTTCGTCATGTTTTCCGAAGCGCTATGATAAAAATAGATCTTCGTAAAGTGTGATGGTTTTCCATTACCACTTAGAATGTGATGGCCGTTCGATTTTTCTACAGTGCTTGAGACTGTGAAATTGTTTTTGTTCTAATTTTCAAGCCAAGTTTGTTTCGGTATAAAAGATCATAATAGTTGATTGTGTTTGTACGTAGAGTTGTCGTTAAATGTCCAGTATCCTCTGAACACCGGCACGAGTCGCGTCGCTATACCAATTTTTTGTGTATTAGCGGAACTAAGGACAACTTCAGAACGTACTAGACATTTGTCGAGAGCTATTACATCGCTTTTATCGTTTTATTTGTTTTGATTTCATGCCCTTGCATTGTGTTTAGCAACGATAAATTATCGTCAATACTTTTTGCATTTATCGTGTAAAAACAGTTCACCTGGTAATATTAGATGTTGTAATTTTGTATCACTAAAGTAGTGTGGTATACTTATTGTCTGTAGAGCGATGCCGGACGGCCGCCATTTTTATGTATTGCAGACATAGGTACTTGTCTGTAGTAATAAATTAATATTGTTAATGTAAGTAAGTAAGCTCGAGACGTGGTGTCGATTCGACAAACTCGTGTATCGGTTACTATTTAAGTGTGATGACGTTGTACAACAAGGATACCGGGAAGGGCTAAGCATTATACAATTTGTACAATATACATGTAAGTAATGTATACAATTCAGTGATTTCACGTCTCAAACAATTTGATAATATATATGTTTGTTTCCACCTTAACAAAAATTAAGCTTTAACCTTTGTAGCAACATGAGTAGCTTTTGACAAGTCTGTAGGGTATCGCCATGTCTTACGATTTAGTTACGAACGGCGTTCATAGCTAGGCTTGTATTTTTAACCTAATGATATATAAATTAAAGTAACTTTTAGAGTAATACATGTAGTTCAGTACTCTGTAACTAGCAGGTTTCTTTTAGTATCCTTGTTGTACGGACGTAGCGTTAATATAGATGTGTGTAACGTATGGGTGTTGTGGACTCTTCGGTACGTGAGTCCCGTACGTACAAGTCAATAGGTTTTAATCAAATCCGTTATTTTGTGAAACAAATGCTATATTAATGTATTCACTTTGGGTGAAATCTATAAACCGCGCTTAGACTTATCGTACACTTTGCTTTGGTATGCAGTATGGACAAGTATTTTAGTAGCGTAAGATTTTTGTAAGTCACCATAACTTTGTACTCGAGAATCTCGAGATACACTCTGCTTAGGCTTAGGCTGAGTACCTAATGTTTATAAATACGAAATAATTTAGCTTGAAACCTAGGTTATATAAGTCAAAGCACGCTCTATGGATATCATCCTTTGGGAACTATTAGGTGTACTCGATATGATGACGTCACGGTTGCCTTAGCCTACAACGTACAAGTGCTCCGGTATATATTTTTGTATTTGATAATAATACACTGAGACATACTGCCTTCGTTGTTGCCTTATAACATAACACTTTACCTCTTGTTACATTGTTGGGGGAGAGAGAGAGAGAGAGAGAAATAGAGATAGAGGGAGATAGAGCAGCCGGTAGGTGGTACTCGGTGTTGTGAAGTGTTGCGTGTTAACTACGATACTGTCCATTTGTAAGTTGTGTACAAACATTAATTGACGATATGTATCTATCTATTTACGGAGCGATAATAGTATCGCGGTTTCTGCGACTAATGTCGGCATAGATGCGATAAAGTTGCAGTCTTTTTAAATTTATTGTTTAATTCATTTGTTGAAAATACCGTCGAAAATTTGATTGAATTAAAAATATACTGTGTGAGATCAAATAGAAGAATTTAGGTTTGTGTTTACTTTGAATTCTATTATTTAATTTGACATCATTTTGTATTTTTAACTTACGCGCATTGAATTAAAAATATACTGTGTGAGATCAAATAGAAGAATTTAGGTTTGTGTTTACTTTGAATTCTATTATTTCATTTGACATCATTTTGTATTTTTAACTTACGCGCATTTTTATTTCTTTTTAATAAAAATAGGTTCGGAAACAATTTTATACGAGATTACGAGGTACGTGTTTGTGATTATTTTCTGATAACTGTCAACTGATTTTTATAACGAAGAGTACGATATTGTTATTAGAGATGTCACACGTAGAAATACAAAAGTATTCACCGTATTACAAATGTGTTTAATTGGACAGCGATATATATTTAAACAAATAAAAATGCCAGTAGAGAGAGAACTTACTCCGAGAGTGAACGCAACAGTGCCTACCGATATTGGAAAGAGAAATAGTGTATTATTTATAACATTGTATTTAAGTACTTCAACCGTCGAAATGCCTTTATTATTGAGTAGAACAACTATATCGCAACCGATATAGTTTAGTCGAGTTTGTTAAGAGGTCTATTAATATTTTTGCATTATCTATTGTATTGGAATTGCACTAGATGTACACATTTCGTGTGTCGAGGTGACGTGTGACAGTAGTGGGCACTCTGTGTGTTATTTTATCCAAAGGTCGCCTTTGACAGGGAGATTGCTGCTTAACGATAGGGTACCTTGAGGTTGAGGACCTTGACAAAAATCTTAGCGGTCAGCGTTCCCGCTACACGACAATTTAAAAGTGTATGGTAATGACTTTCACGTGGAGGAGAGGTGTTCGCTGTGACTTAAAAGTCTTAAAACACCTTTCCCTACCGAATGTCATTATTATACATTTTTGAGGTGACGTGAAGCGTGAACGCTAACCGCTAAGATTTTTATCAAGGGGATCTGTTGTGTTAGTTTTAAAAAGTGTATTCAGCTTTTAAATATTCAATCGTATTTTGTAATGTAAACCACATTACGTAGGGGTATAATAAAGCTTTCGGTGGTTTTTCGTACGACGTTACTTAGAGAAGTAAAGTTGTGTAAATGAAATATAAATGTTGCATTGATTGCTTTATCACATTCTACAGGTTGCTTGAAATGACAGCTGTGTTGTCCCGCCATTGTCACATGTCATTTTATTTTTTAATAAATGTTGTGCCGACGTGAACGCTACTCGAGCGGAGACCGCCGGCGCCAGTGGCCAGCCGCGTGTCGCCTCACGCCCGAGTACTGTTCGCCGATTAAATGTCTACGTATTCACTAATTACTAGATGTTAACGTAAATAGATGTTAAATTAATGTAATCAGTGTCTTGATGTTCTAGTCGACAGACTGTGCCTGAGAATCGATAGTGGTGTCGATTTTATATCACGAGAATCGATTTTGCTACATATTTGTATACTAAGTACCACTCCGTACGAGTTGATACTTTAATGTGAGTAGTCATACCAAAAAAAAAATTAGCGACTTAGTTTTTACATGTAATTCTAAAACTTCACTATCTAAAATGCCTTCATCAGAGTTATCGTAAATTACGATATGTATTAGCAATGACGTCGATGAATTTAAATAGGTATTTTAACACTAACTACAGCTTTTAAATTAATACTTATATATCTATTAATGGCAAGTTTAACCATAACGAAAACGGCAACTACTATCAGTATTAAAGTAAAATAGTAGGCAAGATTAAGTTTTAATACGACGAATTATAGAATGGCATTCATCAAAGGTTTTTTCAATGTAGATTTAAGATGCTTTGATTTCGGTTATATTATCTTTAAAATGTCGTGTAGTATGTAAAAAATCTGCTTGGTAAATGATTTTCATGTTTCAGTTAAATTGCCTCAGTTCCTTCTAATTACCGGTTAATGACTATACTGTTTTTATCTGTTTATTTTAATTTAATAACTTGCAATAATTGTTGTACTTTCTGTTTGTACCGGTAACGTTTTATCGATAGATATCAGTCGCATGTTATTGAAAAAAAAGAGCTGGTTTTTAGTCGTCAGCTGACATTTAATCGTAGAATAAAAAATGATACGACCAAATCAATCCTTCAACAATCTATCATAAAGAGCATCGTAGAATGATATTGTCTAATGTTGTGTTATGCTTAAAATTTTGATCTGATGGAAAAATCGGTTCGTAAATACAATGTTGGTCAGTTTGTTACCGATCTGTTGCAGTGAGATGATTGATTGTGATTGTCAGGCACAGCGTCGTTCGATGTGTACGAGCTTAACTTTTATACGACGCTTGTGTAGCGGTTAGCGGCGAGCGGTGGCCGCGCAAACTAACTGTGCAACGAATTAGACTGCACTTCTGTCGCTTCACACTATAAACATTGTTTTATTTCCTTCATATATTTTAATTATTCGTTGAAAAACTCCTAACTCAAGCGAATTTTCGGAATGTAATTAAGCGTTCTTTAATTTAATTAAATCGTTTGTAGAGCAAATGCCGCCGTCGGCAGTTAATATAATTTATATTTATTGAATTAGTTGAATTGGTTCCAGAAGTAGTGGTTACGTTAAGTCTAGTCATAGCGTAGGGCAGGAGTGTGGTCCGGGAGCGACTGGTAGTACGTAAGTTACATATTTATGTATTCGTTGTTGTGAATCCGTTCGCTAGGTGCGATCGCGAATGAATGTGAGGAAAGAAACATTATCTTGTCCGGAAATAAACTTAGCGATGTGTTTAAACTGGGTTTTTTTATTTCGTTTCACCTGTTTCCCATTGCTTCCCGTTACCACTTTTATGTGTTAGTTGGCGGAATTATTAAAGTAAATGAAACGAACATGTTTTTCTTAATAAATATTATTTCAACATTCCGTGAACTAGCCTAGTTAATGTACAAACAGCCATCACTATTCAAAATAATATTTACAGAGAACTTTAACATAAGAATTGCACTGAAATGTTTAGATGGACATGTACAGTGTGTACAGTACAAAACTTATAATAATTACATCAACCGTTAAAATATAATGATCCCTCACTCCAAACTTGATACACTTATGTATTTAGTACAATTAAAATTGGTCTATAGTATAATAAAATAACCAGTCAAATTTGATATGGTAATAAATATAAATCCGTCTTTTTAATATTTAGAACACCTAATGGCGGTACGCTCGAAACGAGAACTAGTTCGGATCAAGTTTAGGAGCAAGTCACAAACTTAGTGGCTATTACATAAATCAACGAAGCGAACGAATATTACAAAATACTCGTACAAAGTAAATAATGGCGAATCAAATGTCATCATAATTCATTTAACGTATCTAATTATGAACATCGCAGTCGCGACGATACCTTCTGACAATTCAATAGACAATAGAAACATCAACATAAAATACATGAAAGGGATAGAAGATATGTAGGGCAGGCGGCCCGTCGACCGATCGGAAACTGTTCGGTACTGCGAGACTAAATGTTTCGCGTCAATCGAGAGGCTCGCCGTTCGTTCGTTAGACGCGATTAAGGAAACGGCGGCATCAACAAAAATAGCAATCGGTCATGTAACTAGCGCGTCCGAAGTAGACCCGTCTCCAACATGACAAGTACACCTACATGACTGTGACACTAACTACCGATGAAGTAAGGCACATGACGTAACGTAAATAAGCGTTAAGTTAGGCGGAAATTTAAGTTGAGGACCGATGAAACAACGTCACGACTCGATAATACGATCTTCGTATTCAATAAACGATATAATATATATTTACGTACTAGTACGTTACGTAACCATTTGCCTGATGCAGACATCCGAAGCGTCTATATGACGAACTATTTATAAAATATGTTGATATTTTTTTCTGTCGATTAAACCCGTGAAATCATATAAACACAAATTATGTTAACATAACCTTTTTTTACAACATGCGACGCATGTGGCTAAATGAAATCACATATTTTCATAGATTAAATTACATATCTGCAGATAGATAAACTACCCGAATTTTAGATTTGAATTTTGAATAACTAATGTGGCATAATGTATTTCAAACTGTTCGCATTCTGCTATGAAAAGTATATGCAGACTAAGTGTTTTATGTTCTCTGTTAATTTTGATATACGCACTCCTGACAAATTAAAAACCTTTACAATTTCACACTCGGGGCAGATACGACTGTCGATTTTGGTACATATCGTAACAAGTTAACAGTGTTGTAACAGTAACACGTATGAAACGATAATGTTGAGCCACGAACACTTGCATAATTTCACCGGACAATGGTTGGATGCCGCCACGTCCGTCCATGTGGGTGCAGTCACAGCTGGTGGGGGTGGTGGGGGTGCCGCTAGAGGGCGAGCGCGGCGGACCGCTTGTCGCGGTTCTTGTTGCGGGCGACCGTGCGCGCCTTGCACGCCGCCGTGTTCTGTAAGTGCTGGAAACGGAACCGGACGGTTAATATGCAGAATATTACTGATATGTAAATAACTAGCAGACACCGCAAACATTATTTGTTGCATGTTGAAAATTTGTAGTAAACATTTTGGCATAAAAAAAGAGGAGTTGAGGAGTTGAAGAAGGATGAAAATTAAGGGTTGTATGTATTTTCATCATAAAAAAAAGTTTGGTCCCAAAAATAAAATGTTTCGGGTGCATCACTCTTATCACTTTATAGTATGAAAAATACATAATAATACTTCCTCATGAATTACTAATCCGTTAAATAGTTCAAAAGATGTGAGCTAACAGACAGCGGAAGCTTCTGCATTTTATACTTTGTAAAGATCAGTAAACGTCGACACACACTGTAACTTCACAATAATGCGGATACAGTGGAAACTCACCCGTTGTAGCTTGTTGAGTTTATGTGCGGGCATGGCGAGCGGCAGCGCGGTGGGCAGGCCGAGCGCGGCGCGTAGGGGGGCGCAGTTGGCCAGCAGCGGGCGCAGCCCCGCGCCCAGCGCCGCCGCCAGTGCACCGTACGCGCAGCGCGCCGCCCACGACTCACACTCCACCACCTCGGTGCCCACGCGCACGCGCAACGATGGAACGTCGCCCTCCTGTTGTACAGCAACACTCATTATTTTAATTAAACAATCGTCACTATATTTGGTTTCCGTTAGGATCGTACAACTGAGGGGTCGATAGAATGTGGCTATGAACGAATAAACTTAACGACAGTCAACTATGAGTCGGACAAACTTTGGTCCTTCGGGCCTGATTTTTAATTGGCGAGTGCGAAAGAAAATGCTCGTAGGTAGGTGATAGCTAAGGTACATACTAAAGTAATTTACCTTATTTGAAACACGAAAACCAAACGTAAACCGCAGCCCATCCTAAAGTCCAAGTCCAACACTTGGCCTTATCATTTGTTTTACGTTACGTCGGCCTATAATAAGTGTGTAATGTACGTTACCTCGAAGTACTTGAGTATATCCCTGAAGGTGGCCCGCTGCAGCTTGCGGTCCCTCTTGGCGCGGTACTTGTGCGAGTCCCGCGCGAGCTGCTCGAGGCGCGCGCACAGCTCGTCCCCCGCGCCGCCCCACGCCGCGTCCTCCTCCTCGTCCGTGACTCGCTCGTGTGATATGGCGAGCGCGCCGCCCGCAGCCATGCGCACCTGTACAACGATCACATAATATAAGTATTCGCTGATATCATCTAGAATGTTAGACTGCTGTTCTAGAAACCTATTGGCAATCGATAGACCCTATACTAGTGCACTAACTTTGAATTGTTGTTATCAGTGTTTATTAATTTATTACATTTGTTTACAAAGAGGTATTATAACACATTTTTAGGCCTTTTGTCGGTGAGTACATAAACCTTTAAAATTGGCATTGTTACAAATTAACTATCTGCGTCATCCTCGCGTTAACCACGACGATGAGATATCGAAGCAGATTGTATTAAGTTCTTAAGGCTAGAACATAGGCGTATCGAACAGTGTAGTGTACCTCGAGGCTGCACGCGTCGAGCAGCTCGGCGAGCCGCGCGACCCCGGGCGGCTGTCGCTCGAGCAGGGCGCGCGCGTGCCGCGGCTCCAGCGCACCCAGCAGTAGCGCCCAGCCGTCCAGGGCGGCCGCGTGCCATCCGCCCTCCGTCACCGCTGCGCCCGATACCTTCACGCTGCCGTCGCCCTGGACAAACACACATCCATGCATATTAAAATTCGAAGTTGAAATTGAATTCAAGTGAAATTTTTAGATCTCATTTTAAGAAAATTTACTTAATTTTTAGATGGATGTATAAAAATTTAGCACATTTCATGTTTATATGGAGTGTACGCTACGCACATTTTTTTAAAATAATATTATTACATATGGGCGTGTCATCGTTTTTGTGTAGACATCGTTGGTTAACGATGAATGAGAATAACTCACTAGTCCAATTTGATTCTGTCTTACCACCTTCTAAAATCAACCATAAAATGTCTACACGATTCTATTCCATTGTTTGAGAACCACTCATATACCCCGCTTCCTTATTGGCTGGTAACACATTGTTGTATTGAATGTGTTAAGGTTAAAACTGGTTGCCAGGTATATATATATCAAAACCAATTCCCACCTTGAGATAGCTGCCGCTGAATATGGTCTCATACATCCGCAAGATGTCAAGGATCTCGTTAATATCCTCTTCCAGCAGGTAGCACAGCACGGCCAGAGATGAGCAGCACTGGAAATATCACACATGGGTCACACTCAATAAGTTTTACAACATTATATGACATAAATCATTGAGACATCTCAGAGGCCTCCACACAATATTAGAACTGCCAAAACTTGGCATTGGATCCTAATGTTTAATCTTTTGTCTGACCAGCAGGATCCAAATCAAGGAACTAGCATACTCTCAAACTAAAAAGTATCTTCGTCTGTTATAGTCTTGAGCATTTACGACAAAAATCTAGTAGTTAGCGGTCACGCTATCCATTTTAAAATGTATGGATGACATTCGCTGCTGGAGGCGTTTGGCGTGATAGCACAACACCTTCTCGCAGCGAATGTCATCGTACACTTTTAAGATGTATAGCGTAAGCTCTAACTGATAAGATTTTTGTCTAAAGTCTGGACAAAAAGACTACTCTAGGCCCTCTGATGTTACGAATGCAATAAATACAACATAACATACAATACAAGGCCGTAATTTGAATAACTATTTGGTGTAGCGATGAGTGACTCAGTCGTGTCCATATCACATCCCATATTAGTCCTGAGCCAGAGAACATGAATAAACGAGTCAATGTATGTGTGACAGGTTGTCAGCTGACCTCTGTGCGTGTGTCGAGCGAGGCTGACTTGTCGGTGGCGCCGGCGACGAGCGCGGGCCGGACTTCATTCATGTACTCCTCGGTTCCTTCGTCTCCAATCTACAAACAAATTAGTACATACATATAAATCACAACTTTACAAAAATTGGTTACTTGACACATAAGTTGTATATGTATGTAGTAGAGTCACTTTTGGGGATGTGAGTTTAAAATACTTTGTAACTTGGGGATCGTTTCTATAAGATTTTGCAGCACTAAATCATGGATTTAGTACATATTGATTTGGAGCTTTATATTAGATTTAGAAAATAAGCGAAACGTGTTCTCCTACCACACATGTTTCTAATTTTAAACGTTGTATAACTTTCCGATATAGAGACCTGTGTAGAAATTTTTATTCATTTTCTTTCATTGGACCACTTTCATTCTCCCAGTGCGGTATAACGTCGACAGGAGTTTCATTAGAAATTTCTGATCGATCAGTTGTAAACCAAAAATAAGATACGTTAAGGAATCCGTAGATTTCAACACCCCGTCGTCCGTATAGTATCAAAACAGATCGAATAGAATAAATAAACAAAAAAAATACCTGCAACGCAAGTATTGGTGCGAGCGCGGCGGCGGCGCGTCGCTCGGGGTCCCGTCCGCGGCGCAGCGCGCGTGTCACGTGATCGGCGAGCGTGACGCGCTGTCCCGACAGTAGTGCCGCCAGGTGGCGCCGCTGCAGCGCACTGCGCAACGCTACGAGCGCGGCCGCACGCGCCGCAGACGCGCGTGCGCTCAACGCGTCTATGATCTCCACCACCTTCTCCTCTAGCTTCTCTTGAACTTCATTCTCTGGAACAATGATAAACAATTTAATGATTTTGTTTAGGAAAGGTTGGAGATATTAAAGTTATAATGATTTTGATCAGTTCTATACAAAGAAATAAAATTGGAGAATCTCTTTGTACTATTAAAATAACCGTTTTTTTCTAAATGCACATTTATGTATACACACGGAATAGATACCAAAATAAACGGTTTTATAATTTTTGTCTGTCTGTCTGTTTGCTCCGGGTAATCTTTGGAAGTGTTGGACCGATTTTGACGAGACTTTTACTGTATGTGCCCGCGGCTTTGCCCGTGTGAAAATCAACGCGTCGCAAAGTTTTTCCTGCGTAAATTCGAATCCCGCGGGATTTCTAAGATAAATACTGCCCAAGTTACTCCTAATGTACTACATCAGCTATCTTCAAGTGAAAGTCCCATCAAAATCGGTCCCGCCGTTCCAGAGGTTACTCGGAACAAATAGACAGACAGACATTTTAAAATCTCTGATGTCGTTATATGTAACGTGTATACATACTTTACATGCATATGCATTAAGTAAAAAGCGGTTATTTTAATATTACAAACAGACACTTCAATTTTATTTAGTTGTACAGATGGACTATTAGAGTAGTATTAATATTAAATATTTATTTATTATTAATTAGAAGGGTAATTATATCCACTTACACTATTTATTTTAATAAATATGGTATAACACTAAGTCACACATAACATAATTTAATAGTAATATTAGTGACATCTTCCGCTTTTACTATACTTTATTCTACTCTTAATAAACTAGCAACACTGGCACACGTTCGCATATCATTTATTTTAAACACATTGAATATCAAAATTATGTTTTCGTTACATTATCTAGTCTATCAAATAATTATCAGCATTATTAGAACCTGGACCTCCTTACATGGTCCTTCGAGCTTCTGCTTATCCGGAACTTACCAGTTAATGTACCCAACACGTGTTAGGCTAATAAATTAAAATATAAACTAAAAATAAATAAAAATCTAGCGCTTATGGCAAAAAAAGCGATTGTATTTCTAAACGTTATCTAACTAAAACTAAGTAAGACTATATTTTAGTAAAAACAATTTACGATACAATATCATTAACGTCTGGTGATACCATGATAGGCAAAATGTAATAAATATTAATTGGATACGATGGTATATTTTGCTAATCATCAATGCAATGAAAGTTTACACGGTTTAAACTATATAATTGTCCTTAGGGTTACGGTTATAAGGAGAATTACTACTTTACGGAGAATGACTAATAGTACTATAAGAATAATAGGCCTAATATTAATAATATTATAGCTGAGCAGCTAAGGCCACTCGGCGAGTTAATTGCCTACTCGTACGATACCTTTAATAAAATATTATTTGCGTATTATGACAGCACTAATTCTGGTTTTTAGCGCAACACAGCCCGTATTGAGACACGGGCGACACCCCACGTCTATCTTTTTGTGTGCGTGTAAAGTGCGTAACACGACGCCCACTACCCACGCATACATACAAACCGGTGAGGGCCTATTTGTTATGAAGCTAACCTACTATGTTATACGATGGTATTACTGCGAACCACGGAAATTATGTAGAAATTTCGTCACTGGTTGTTAACTTTTAGACTATAGACCCCGTCTAGTCACTTAACCTCGTCGATAAATAATAATCAACACGAGCTGTCGGCCTAATAGCTTTCAGTCTAATACACTTGAAACAAGTGACTTAATTTCTTCATTTTTAAACGGGGATTTAAATGTATGTGTGCCCAGAATTATATATTACTACATACGTATACTACACTTTTTAGTTCGTTCTTAAAAAATATATTTTTTTTTATCCTATCACGTCTTACGTTATCTTATTTTATATACATAATCCTTTTACGTTGTATTATGCACTTTTTTCACTTTTGTTCGCGCAGCACTGATTATAAATGACCACTACGGGAATATAACAATTTTCAAGTTTTATTCAGAAGTAATTAGATAAAATATATTTATTTTTTGGAATAATGAAAAAAAAAATGCGTTTCACGTATCGAAACACCACTCACTATCTTGCACACTTGTGTTTGCGACATCTATTTCTTCGAGTTCTTTATTATCAACGAATGTCGAGGGACGTCCCATGTGATGCACCTCGACGTGTTCGTCCTCCAAGTGACTGTCCGGGTCGTTGTCAGTCGACCATTCGTCTTCCGGGTCCGGATACGGATACGTCGAGAATTCGTCTGCCGCGCGAAAATACTCATCTCTACTGTCATCAGATTCGTACGTTTCATTATTTTCTCGTTCTGAAAAATACAACAACTAAATATTATACTGAATTACAAGAAAAACACACACTAGAAAGCTTTGTAATTAATTATACAGAAGAACCCTTTATTTATCACAGACAATCTTTAATAAAAAATTGTAAAAAGAAACAGGTCGTTAAATTAATTTTAACTGATTTTCGTCTGCAATAAACAAACGATTCCTAATATTTGAACATGAAAACAGAAGTATTCATGAGTAAAATACAGACAAATATAATGACAATTACAAAAAACTCGCAAGCGTTTAAAGAAAAAAAATTAAAATAAAAAAAGGAATAAATATAAAACAAAAAATATTTTCTTACTTTGACGTTCCCGGCGTTTATTTCCCGTTTCAACTTCCGTGTAAGTGACACTGCTACCAAATATGTTTATATCTGCTCCTAATTTCGGTCTGGCGGGCATGTTATTATAACAGGCTAATTGTCGAACCCAAACGTTGCTTCTCCCGGCAGACACGCCTTGTTTGACCACTAAATGAAATAACGGTTTGTACCGGTATATAAAATGTTACTTATTTGTGTTAGTAATCAAATATTCATGTTTCACCATACCCATGTAAGCCGAGACGCATTTATCCGACGGAGGTTTTTGAAGCGACGTGTAAAAGCACAGATTATAGGTAAAGAAGGAAGTATATTTTAGTACTTATAGACGAAAAAATTAATGTTAAGGATGTCTGAAATTATACAGCCGTAACCGTTTTGACGCAAGGTAGACAGATTAAAAAAAAATAATATTGTATTAAAGAATGTTGAGGAGTTTCTTTCGCCGTTTCTTCTTCTCAATTATAAAGCATCTTTTCGTAGTGGTAATAAAATCAAAAATACATGCATGTCCTGACGATTGGATGATTTGGAGTAAATTAAATAACTTTTTTTTAATTCGAAAAATGTCCTACATTCAAAATTAGTTTTTTAAGTTCCTAGCGGTGGTGTTTTAATTCAAAACAGTGACAATACTTTTAGAAATCACTGGGTACTATTTTGCCTGGGATGGATGGATATAATATGATGATTACTATCAATATCAAGGATATCTCTAATATTCTTTGAAGATAAAGATGCCAAATTATATTTATACAATATTTCTAAGATAAGACCGCCTTTTATGTACTTTGTTTGTTATAAATATTTAATTATGGTCTGCCCAATTAAGTATATTAAATTGCATTTTGTTATTAATTTTATGTCTACTGCAAGAGGAACAATACGTATACAAATACACATTTTCAACAATAGGTTTTTTTATTTATTACTGGAAATTAAGCGCATTAAAATGGCAAACTCTGCCACGTATGATAGTTATTAACAAATTCTTTATATATATTTAAACATATAGCCGAACAAGGTCTGCCGGTCTATCTAGTTTGATTATAATATTTTTAATTGAATAGAATATAAAAACAAACCCTATGACGTATAATATAACGACATGATACCATCCAACATACTTAAACAGTCATACGTTTAATTAAAATTTATTTATTCGAAGTAGGTTTTTAGAAACAGCAGTGTATGTAGTAAGTATTCAGGACTGGTTCAGATCTGAGGTCAGATACCGTTCATACAGACCACAATTTGCAACGGCTATCGTACACCAGCTATATTACATGTACACACACATACACACACACACACACAAACATACAAAGACACACGCACTCTTGGCTATCTATGATTTACTCATTGCTCAATTATAACTACAAAATATAAATTCATAATTAGCTGTAAGACGTGAAAATTCGTACAATGTTTTACTCAGATTGAGAGTTGTAGACTTATATAAGTAACTAAATAAATTACATTAAAGTAATGCCTTATCGTCTGCATTTACTGACGTATTACTATACGCAGAAATCGCTAGCATTTTTACAGGTATTATAAGAACATCAGTGATTTACGCTGGTACAGCATAATCGTATGACGTGTTGTAACTTGTAATGCAATAGTTACGCGACGGGAAGGTCGTGAGATCACCAGCCGTGCTCACGTATTGATCTACCATTATCGTATGTACGACGTTAACCAATGTTTAACTGTTTCAAGTTCAAGGAATTAGGCCAGATTAGATTGGAAACGCGTGTGCCAATAGACTTTATCATTTCAGCCCGAGGAATTACGATTATCGACGCCTAAACGGCAATCGCCAGTAAGCGCCAAAAATACTAAACTACATATTACTCGAATCTTGAATTTGTGTTGTTTTGGCTTTAAATTATTTAGCTAGTTAGTACTTAGGTAAAGCAAGATTTTGGTATGTTAAATGTGGTATATTTAAAAAAAAAACGAATGCGGTAAAATTTGCTCAGCTCCGTTGATCATTTATACACATATACAGACACAAGCCATTAGGTAATGAGCGCTTCAATTCTGTAATTATCGCAATGAGCTAGAGCCGGAGTTCAGTGTATTCCAAAATGGATGAATTTCGATGAACTCTTATCATCATCAGATAAGATATTGTTGGAACAACCTTTATTTCACACTTATGCAATTCGTTTACACTGCAAAGGTTAAAAATGTTTACATATTGATATCTCGCATCCGGATAGCACTCTCAAATTTTGGCTTAGCGTTGGCTATAAATTTTAATGCTCATGTCACAGTGACGCATAAAAATGTGACTGAGATGATTCTCGAAAAATTCCATTTGTTTCCACTTGCTAATGGATTTAAAGTTAATTGCAATACATAAATGCATACAGGAGAATTCATTAGTGTTGTGGGCAAAGTGCAAGACAAATTTTATGAAATCTGACATAACTATTCTACAAATTGGATAGAAGTAAGCTGATTGACTGGTTCCATTGGTCTATGATTAACTGGTTAATGTTACAAGAAGTTTATTGTGAATGCCATTGTAGGCTTATGTGTTAAATCTCTGGGTTGTAGAGACTACATATAACTGATGACTAGTTCCCTACTTTGTCAATAAGCTGGTTTTGTATGCAATAAATACAAGAAGAAATCATTGGCTGTGAACTCTTCTTTGAATTAAGTTGTGTTGTTTGCTCGGTCTATCAAAATCCTATGGAATAATTTCACAGATGTATAGTGCCCGGCACGAAACTTAGCAAGGTTTTGGCGTAGTGAGGATGAGTTTGCGCATGTACACTTAAAAAAAGGGATCACTTTCGTTGCTTGTTAATAGTTTAGTGCTACTGCCATAACTTATTTAAAAAAAACTAGTTAGAAAGGAAAGGAATGTGAAGTTTATTCTATTCATTGCAATAGATAAAACAAACAACAATGAAAAGTTAAAAATGTATGTACAAATCAAACATGCTGTCGTCAAAATTTAATTTGTGTGTGCTTAAGTGTATTTGGGTGTGACCGGGACGTAGACGAGATGCGGGACGCAAGGGGTCGGCTGAGCAACCAATCACGCGCTCGGAACGATGCTGTTTCGTCCCCGCATCCCGCATGATACCTAAGAGATCCAAATAGACCCAAAATACGACATCTTCGCATCTAACCAACCTTGCCAAGTTACGTGCCGGCAACTGTAACTAACTATTGTTTTTTTTTGTATATATAAAAGATTCATGAATAACTCATAATCATTACAATATAGCATTATTTACTTACTTTTGTTTGATGTTTTAGGAGTACCATTGACTATAAAAGGTATCTTAAAATTAGGCCCTAAAAAATAGGTACTGCTGTAAAACCCGTGTGCTTGACAGAGGCTACTATGTCAGTAATATGAAAATACCTTTACCAGGGGTTAAAGCGGGGTCATTGTACAGTAGCTTACCTGCTTCATCGTGGTTACTCTTGAGGTCGGACTGCACTGAAGTCTCCGAGCAGTTGTCGAGTGTCATGTCGATTCCAGCATCTTCATCAGAAGAGTAAGGCTGTTCTGTTCTTCTGTGCTCTGGAAATATTTAGAACTAAATATAGTACCTACTTTTGGATATGGATATTGCATTATGTGGTTATAATGGCGCAACAATGTGCATAAAGTATCTTGTCTTTTTGGTACAGGTAAAAATACACCCATTTTACTTCATAAAATTGTTATAATGACTGCAGTCTTTCTAGTTTTGATATAGAACCAAAAACATTTATTAAACATATGCAGCTACCTACAAACAATATGAACACAAAACAATAATGCTTATCTCATGTCTTGCACAATGTCACATGTTTCTAAGTACATATTGTAACATACAAATTTCACATGTTTACTTAAAACTGGAATGTGTTTATCTATAAACTCATACTATTTATACAACATAATCAAGTATTGTGACATAAACTAATGCAGACACTACAAGTATAAATAACTGTATACAAAGAATTGCATAACTCTATGCCAGCTGCGTTATACATGTCTGTTGTGTTGATAAAAACTGATAATTCTTTAGACCTTAGTCATAGTATGAAAAGACTATCTACAGATTAATTAGCAGTTGATAAAGATACAAGATAAAGGTCTAGGACATCAAGGTTGATTGTCTCTCAACTATGATTGAACATCTTGCAATGTAAACATCTACATGCTTCTGAGCATGTAAGGAGAGATTTAGTTTGCTGCAATTCATTTATAGATACTACATATAATGGCCCACTATATAATTGCAAATTATTTATTACTGACTAGTATAAAGATGATGTTCAATTAAATTAACAATTATTAAAAAATATCATAGATTTTATAGACTTATTCCAGAACTTTCAAATGTGCTCATGTGCAGACTCTAGAGACTGCTCAAGAGTTTACAATACAATTTTGATGTACAAAATTAATATTAATCTAAATTTTCAGGTGCATTACACTCACACAATGACTTACTTTCTCTTGAAATACCAATTACAAAGAAAGACAGCAGTCAGCAACATAAAAGCATACTAACTATATGGTTTTATAAAAGTGACTATTCATTGTTCTCAACAAAGCAGTCTACAGTTTAAAGAGATCTGGACAAAGGATGGTTTCGCTTTCTTAGCAAAAACAATAGCCATTTCCCTGTACATGATACTTGAACTTGAATGATCTTGTACAGAAGTCAGTACCACATTATTATTTATAAAATAGTATTACCAAATCATACAACTTCTAATTATTTCGAACATTAATCACACAGTAATAAATATTAACTCCGGCCAAGTCGCTGGAAACATTACTAACAAGTTTTCAAGGATAAAAATAAGAAAAACTCAGCTCTATGATAATAAAATTATTATATGTGCAATATCTTGTTAGAGCAGGAAGGAAATTCTCAGTATAGCAACAGGGAATTACATAATTTATATTGAAGGTCAATGTTGTTTGATTTGTTTTAGACATAATAATATGGCATAAAAAATTAATTAAAAAGTATTTTTATTGTGCTTTCAGTGTGGGCGGAAACATCCCAATGAGTTCGTGGGATTATTTAGGAGTACAAAAGATGGTTGAATTTGTTGTTGGGAAAGTGTTGTTGCGTCAAGCGAAGGTACAGACGCTGCTCTGTTGCGAAACTAGGAAATGGTTGCTAGGTAAAAAGTCGTTTCAAGTGTTTTAACAAACATATGGTGCTTCAAGGTGAAACTGTCGCAAATATTCCAGTATTATAAACGTGGACCGTCATTAGTACGCGCTCGAGACTTCGACCACAAGGTCGCAGCGTGATCTCATTCTTGACAGATTTCAGGTGTAATGCCCTTTCCCAACCTCACCGCACATACACAATAACACTAAAAAGTCACTTCACTTACCGAATTTTCCTTTTTTCTTTCCTTTAGGCATGATGAATGATGATTTAACGATGGTAATACTAATACTAACTTACGATAAAACTAAAGACACTATATTCACTATTTATTTTACTACGTTTCTCACTTAATCAAGACGGAGAACAGTTTAGTATATCAGTTCTTATAGAACAATTTGGGCACCGAATATAACATAAAACTAAAATTTCAAGAAAACTTTTTAACATGTTTAACCGTGTAACATGCACACACAACTCCGCTATTTGCGCAATGCGCTCTGACCTGTCAAGCTGCCACCCTGTCACTTTTATGTCGAACGAAGCGTCAAGCGATAAGCGAGTCAAACAGCTATGGAGAGGGATGTACAGTCTAACTCGAT
>DWPQ01000144.1:0-21291 GCA_018251795.1 Perichares adela
GTGTTGGCAGCGTTTGTGATTGCTAGGACTTCTTCGATGTTATTAGGCTTGCAACTAGTAGTTTTCCAATGAGTGCGAAGTCCGGACGCACTGATGTACTTCTTGTCGCAACCTTGGCAGACGTATGGCCTGTCGTTAGTGTGCAGTCGTTTATGGAGTTTTAAGTGAACAAATTGTGTAAATTTCTGCATACAAAGATCGCATGCGTACGGTTTTTGGCCCGAATGTAAGCGAAGATGAGTCTTTAAATTCGATGTCGATGAAAATCTTTTCTTGCAAATATCACACTGATGCGGTTTCTCTCCTGTGTGCACTAGATGATGTTTTTGTAGATGAGCAAGTTGTGTAAACGATTTGTTGCATACGTTACACTTGAAAGGTCTTTCACCTGAATGTGTCCTCAGGTGCACTTTTAAATTTGATAACTGACCGAATGTTTTGCAGCATACATTGCATTCATAGTGCATTTTCCCATCTTTCTTTTTCAAAGGATAAGGTAAACTTCTGTAGCCGCGAGATGACTGCGAGTTAGGACTCATTGGTGCGACCATTAAACTGTCAGGACTCATACCTCCGTGTTGTGGAACTAGTTGACTATTAACATTTGAGTTTTGTATTAAGCTCAACTGGGAGCAATTTTTCAACGTAATAACACTCGTGGACGATGGGTAATGATGGCTACTTTGTCCATTTTGCGTCCTCTCATATTGATGCGTTGATGTTACAGTTGGTGAATAAGTATTTGATGGAGATCCTAGTTGAGTGATAATTGTAGAATTTGGTGGGGAATATAAACTGTAGGAATAGTTTGGGTAGTGACTTTCGTATCTTGTTTCTCTGATTTCTCTTATTTCACGTATTTCTCGTATTTCTGTTGTATGAGGAATCGTGTGTGGCGGTGATGAAGAGTAGACAGAAGTTACGCTTGGGGTCGGTAATTGTTGTGGTAATGGCAGTAAAGATGGCAGTGGTGTTAAATTTGAACTGGAATCTGGACTGCAGGCGTTCCCATATCTCTGGCTTTTCTTATAAGAATAAGCCATTTCAGTGGGCGATGAAGGTGGTGGGGTCGCGTTTGGCTGCCGTCTGTTAGGATCATTGTTATTCGTATCTATTCGATTTCCAGTAAGTATAGTCTCTAGTATTCTGGTATCTGGTGGAGAATATCGCATAAAAGCCGGTTGTGGTGATGGGGATATTGCTCCATCTTCATAGTAGGGCTTATTTAGAGGAACAATAGCGTTTTGTGAGGATTCCAATACTATTACCGTAGATGTGGCAGGGTCTCTTCGAGGAGGTGATAAGTTCTGGGGGATATCATGAGGAATTTCTTCTGCTATAATCAACTCCTTCTCACTTTCACAGTCCATGTCTTTATGATTTTGGTATTGGTAAGCCCTTGGCATTTTTATTTTCACTTTTCTGTATTCATTTCGGTCTACGTCTGTCTTTTGCACAATAACAGTTTCTTTGGGCTCATTGGTTTTATTAGAACAATCTAGAACATAATTTTCTACATCTGAATCACTAGAATCTTCAGGGGGTGTAAATTCATCGTGATATCCATTGCTGTGGTAGCCTTCATCTGATCGAACCGATCCATCGTTGGGAGTTAATTGATGTTCGTAATGGGGCCCACAATGAGTAAGACTTGGAGATTTACTTCCCAATTTATCTTGGTGATTCTGTGCCATTGGAGAAGGTCCGCGCATATCTCTTAGATGGTGAGTTTGTGCTGGTGATTTATTGCTATGTATTCTAGGATTTTCTAGCTGATGTATAACCACGTGAGATGTGCTTTCTTTATGCTGGTGAATAATTAACGTTTGGTTGTCGCGATGGTGTATTTTCACAGGAGATGGAGGCTGCATCAAACCAATTGGTGACAATGTTGAGCACTCATTTATTAATGGCGCCTCTGTCTTATGATGAATGATATTTGTGGATATGTCAGCTCTAATAATAGATCTATCACTTTTGTTTACATTTCTGGTTTCATCTCGAGGCAAATGATTCGTTGTTTCATGAAGTAATTTTTCACTGGATTCCCTTTTTCTTCGCCGGCTGGGAATTTCAGTTTCTAAAAGATCTTTTGCATTTGTTAAACCCAGTACGTATTTCATATGATTAAAGGCAATTTCTGGGTGCACGGGAGCAGGTGGCAAGCCATATGCTTTTTTGATAGTTTCTTCTTTGCCTGCAATGATACATATTTTGTTAATAATGTTTCCTTTGAAATTATATTTGGAATAATATTGGGTATTTTAAATTTTACGTATTTACATAAAATTGCAAGTGAATAAATTACAATATAACTTACATATAGAATACGTAGCTCTCTCTGGATCGATATCGTAACCTAATCTTGTCGCAAAATCTTTACAGTACCAAACCATTAGTTCTTCATTGGGCATAATATCTCTGAAAAATTATGTTTTTTTTAGTCGTCATAATACTAAGACAGAATAAGTGAATATGGTTTTTACCAGTGTTTTAACCAGTAGTGAAATGGTTCTGTTCATACCTGATAGTGTAAAAGTATATGTGTTCCTGGTGTTGACATGCGACGAGATTCATCACTGAAAGGGAGTAGGCGGACGCTACATATCGCATCCAATTAGCTACGCTGGTGTCGGATCCATCCAGGTAATAATAATCGCTATCTTTGAATATCTGTAATAAATATAAATGATTTTTATGTTACTAATGTTATGCGAAACTTTTATATCGATCTTAAGTTAACACTGACAAAGACTGAACGAAACATGAGCTCGACTGAATGTCGAGCACGTGGCACGTGCGCAATATTTACAATGCGCGTGCAACTGATAGCGGACTGCTTACAATTATTATTATGGTAGAGAAGTCAAGGACAAGGTCCAATGCCATTATCGATTGCGGTGTCTCGTGTTTCTACCACTAACCCAGCAGGACACTATTTTATTTAAATTTTTTTCGAAGGTTATTCCGAACATGATTATTACAGGCGGTAATAATAGTCTTACGTATCCCATTATATAGCATTTTTTTGTAACAATTAAACAATACTTCATAAACGAAGAAGATATCTGTATATTTTAAGCACCATCACCAAAATAGTTCGTAAAGCCCAGTCTCACCTTAATATTTCCATAAGTGTGATGTCTGACAGTTTCCTGCACCTGGCCCAAAAGAGAGAGGAATAGGTTAGTTAGAGACAAGAAAATGCGTGTTTGGGTTTTAGGAAGGGGTAATGTTGGAAGTACTTAGTTAGTTTAGGGTTTGTACCGGTTTTATAGGTATTTTATAACCAGGGTATGTACATAGCCGTTACCAGCGTTCTCAATAATATCAAGAATACGTAAGCGAAGTATTAAGGTGCTAATATGACGTGAGTGAAGTATTCTACTCACCCTCCAATAATACCGCCAGGACACTTTGTCGTTTGGTTTGTTGGGGGTTCTAGTTCCTTCAAAAGGTCCGAATCTGGTTCCACGTGGAATCACTCCTGTACTCCAAACACCTTCAGTCTGTAAATGAATGATTACAAAAGATTAAAGATGATAATAACAAATAGATTTCGTGGTTTATTCTATGAGTGGGAGTCTCAGTAGAGGGTTGTGATAATGATGATTAGGTTAATATTACAACTTTCTCATCGAAGAGAGATATTACGAGTTCTTCTTAACAGCTAACAGCAACAGAATATTATGATGTATAGTCATCATAATATTCAGTACACTGATTTAGAAACCTTCTTATAAATGTGTCTGTATTACTTGATACAAAGAAAGATGTATTACTGTGGGTGGCTAAACCTTTGTATGGCTTGCGTACCGTTACGCCACCCTCACAACGTTTATACAGTTCAATAACAAATTGCTTCTATTGACTTTCTCTTCCATCTTAAGCCGATTATCACAATTAAAGCGTCGTTCAGGGTTGAGATAGTTCTCAGAATCAATACATTTGCGATACAGTTCAACAAGGTCTCTCGTTTAGTTAGGATTCATTTTAGAATATATTATACAATTGCCATTTAGATTAGAAAAGAAATTATATGTACAGGTTATCTTGAAGAGATTCTTATTAGTGAGACAGCTTTATGAAGTCCGCTTTTTGCTTAGAGATTGTTAACAAGACTACCTTTTGAAGTCCGAATTTTGTTTTCATATATGAAATTCATTTACCTATACCCTTTAATGAACACCAAGAACAATATAATTTTTGAACATATATATAATATAATTTTTGAATATATATACCCAAAAGGCGGTCTTTTCACTTGGCACAGATCTTTTCCAGACAACCATAGGATAAATGACGAAGGAAAATTGAATGTATAAGGTGTGGATAAAGACGTAGCAGGGGGCAATGGAATCACATGTAGCGTAGATTTACCGGTGTATTAGGTGTGGAGAGTACAGCGGAGGGGCGGAGCGCTAGACTGCGGGGCAGCGTGCGTTCAGCGCGGCCGGGTACCCCACGCTCGCAGGGCACATCAGGCACGATATACACGGTCAGACGTTCGAACTCCTCCTCACGCATCCGTGTCACATCGTACGCGCCCGTGCCCGGACTGCCCGGGCTACACGCGCGACCCACCGTTGTGCTCGGAATCTCCTCGCTGGATGACTGTTGAGAAACGATTATATGAACATAGAGCACACACATACAGGATCATTCAATGGACAATTCCGTTTCTTTGTTCTGGCTGAGCATTCCAAGCTCGTCTCTCTGTTCGCGTGAAGCTGTAAGGGTCGCTAGGGCCAATAGCAAAATGTCCATCAGAAACAACAACCGTTTCTTTGAACTTATGAGAGCTGAAAATTGGAGTTAAGGAAGACAAAAAGACTAGTAGTGAATTAGTAAAATCACCCGCTTGGATCTTTGAATTAAAATCACTTCACGTGAATTGACATTCAAATAAGAAATAAGGATACATTATATTCATCATAGGAAGGAGAAATAAGGATTCACTGAAGATACGCTGATCATGTAAATATATCGAAGTTACGGCTGACAATACCACATAGATTTTTCATTTGGAGAGCATTATTCGTGTGATGACTTTACGGAAACAGCAGGAAGTTTGAATTAAGAAGCACAGTAAAGTGATGACATTAAGATTTAGTCGACATAGATAATAAGACAAAATTACTGATTCCAGCTGAGAAGAAGCGAAAACTTGCTTAGTGGTAAATAACTAAAATAGACTAGTATTTTTTCAATCGGTACCGCGTTTTGTTTCTACAGCTAATAATTAAATGACATATTATTTGCATGCGCATAAGTTAAGGTGTTAGGTAGGTTTCGGTGAAGGAAATCATTCTAACGAAACCCGCATACCTGAAAGCTTCCCATAATGTTCTTAAGGTGTGAAGTCTGCACTTAGTCAGCGTGGAGGACTATAACCTTAACGTCTCTCAATGTGAGAAGAAACCCGACCTCAGCATTGGGACAATTAAGGGTTGTGATGATAATTAACTTGTAGGAAAAAAGTTTTACAAGATATGTAAAAACCGAGCAGGAAATTAAATTTTATAGTTACACAAATGTATATTCTTGTCACATTTAATACGGTATGAGGTTAAAGAGGGATAACAAAGGAATCATATCTTTATAAAATTATTATATTTTAGATTTTTTAGATCACAGCTTATATTTGCCTAAATGAACTGACCTTGTAATTACGTATAGAAATTTAAGCTTAATTATTTTGAATAAAATTATTCCACACAGATTTAGGCACTACAAGAACTAACACTGATTTAAAACACAAATAATATTAAAAAATGCTTACAATTATCAGGATAATTGCCATATTAGATATCCAGCGTGTAGTTAGTAAAGTGACAGTATTTTCTGGCACGGCCCCGATGCCGGCCGGTACCATTTTCAGTCCCGAAAAATATGCAAACGAAATGCACTTCTCCCTTCACACCCGTCTGCACAGCCCGGAAGTGTTAGACCAAACTGATTCTTGTATTCTTCATAAGAGGGTTTATTTTAGCAAAAGGAAGAGTACTACATCGGCAATGTTCGATAAAGGGGCGGCGCTACTACTGACCTAGTTTTATGATAAGTGCGCACTTTCCACTGCGCACTGTCACTTCCCCTTTGCCTATTTATGTTTTCCGCAAAATCTATTTATTCTTTACATATTCTAACACCCTAATGTATATTAAATTAGGATTTTATAGATACAAGTTGTATTTACCAGTCTCATGTTGATGGTTGTTGATTAACACTAGATTCTTATTCCATGTATTGATGTAGTAGGTACCTGAAAACAAATGAAACTGAACATTAGAATAAAATATACGTTAATATTTCGTACGGTGAATTTAATGATGACAGGGTGTCTCGAATTTCAACCAACAAAAGCAACGCGGAAGCATAATTTTAATATTTAATATTGACTTGACAATATTAATGAGTATTCGCCAATTTTGCACGTGAAGACGGAAGCAATAGTAGGACTAACTCATTAATTATAAATAAGGTTATTTTACAATTAAAAATAACTCAACGCCTAAGACCCAGTTATGGTTCCCGGTATAATGTGATTGAATTTGGAACTTAAAATTAACTTAAATTATTTTGTAATACGCATTGTGTATTCATTATATACGTATGGAATAAAGATTGAGTTGATTCACTGACGTCAAAAAATGTAGGCAAGAAGTATGTGCAACGTGTTATTGCATAATTCGAACTCGGAAGTGACGCAGTACCGGGCATCGACACCTCTCGGTGAGAACGAAAAATTTGTTTTTCAAACCGGCTCCATTTGACATTCAAATGATTACGCAAGCATTGTCCGAGTGTCGTATTGTAAACAGTGGTGCATACGGTCCTAAGTGTTGTATATGCGGCCGCAATTGTTTATCATAAATACGTAATAGTCCGGGATGTTTACCGGCGTAGAAAGTAACGTCACAAGGAAGCAAAATCAATACCGGTTAAAATTCATCCGACATAGAGTTGATGTTTACTTTTAAAATTTAAATTGCTTCGTCGCATTAGTGGCTTATGGTAGGACGCGAGTGTCCTCGTTTTAATTTTAATCACAAATTGCATAACTCAGTAATTAACTGTTTTAAATTTAAATATTTTACGTAAGAAGGTTTCGTCGCAGTTACATGAAATTAGTTGTAGAATATTGTCCCTGTTTATGTTAGTTTTAGAAGGGCCTTGCGTTAGTTTTAAATTAATAAATCCGTATAAATCATATATAAATCAAGTATAAATTAAGTATAAATCAAAGTAAGTGAAGTAATTATTGCAACTGAATAAAATACGTAATTTGATTTACACAGTTCATAAAAGCAAGAATTTGCTAGAACTCTAAGCGTAAATTAATGTTGTTAGGGTTATTTTTTTAAATTATACTTTCAAAATTTAAAAAATTGATATCATAAATATTCATAGTAGTTAACCTATTAAGACAGGAGAGTTAAAACTTAGATAATTTTGTTGGATTACTTTATATTTCCTCAGTGAAATTCATCATTTGATCAATTGTCGTAAATGTAATGTAATGCCTATCAATAAAATTTATTTACAATATGAATAATTTATATCTACTTTTAAAGTTACATTGTTAGTTAGTTTTTTTACATTTACGGAAAAAACGCACGAGGAAGGAAATGTTTTCATTATAGCATTACACTTAAAATTCGATTTACAATTCAAAAAACCTATATAAATAAGTTATGAAAAAGTTAAAGAAAATATTGTAAAATGTTTCAACTCTTCATCACAAACTAATATAGTACTTTTTCAGGCATCAACAATCCTTGTATTGATTTGGAAGAAGATGTTTATTGCATTTTGTAACATAGACCGAGACTTAATGAATCTTTAAGTAACATGGAAAAAATGTAGATGACGTTATATCTCAGTTACGTCCGGTATCCCTTTTGTTGGAAGATAACGCATCATTGATACCGTCATTAGGTACTGTAGAAGGAGGGTGGTAAGCTAATGAAGGAACATACGCTGGTAAAGATCCCTTTTTCTATACTTACATGGGTATCAAAACTACCTTCAATGTAATTTTTTTTTTGACTGATATTAATCCTAATTTTATTTTTATCTAATATTGTACACCTATCGCAGGTCATAGCGATCTCCATTGTGTATATCTACCAACTATTATAGTGTACCTATGATCCAGAATAAATTAACTTTGATATAGAAAAAAAATGTCAATTGTAGAGTCAATAAATATGAATTGTAGGTATTCGCCACCCTTGAAGTATTATTTACTCTAAATAAGTTTTTAGCACATCAACAATATATTGGAGACATCCCAAGCCTAGGATAGTAAAGTGACATGTACAGTGTTGCTGTCACTTTTAAGAATTTCAAACAATTCTGGACAACCTCGTAGACAAACAACGGAGTCTGGCGAACTGTTCTTTATCCATTACTAATTCATGACAGCACCCGACCGCATAGGTAATGCACAAAAGACGTTGGCAAAATTGCAAGAATTGAAGCTGGGAGCAAGCAGCTTCTTTCGAAACAAATCTCTCAGCCGGTATATTCTCCAGGTCTTTACCCTAGTACATAAAACATTTAAACTTTTTCAAGTTTCGATAACTTTCTTTGATATACAATTTCATACTCATGAGAGGCAACAAAATGAATTTAAAGCATCCATCAATATCTGCGTTGATTTTTCAGAAGCAACATCAACAGTTAAACAAGCTTTGATAATATTTTTATTAGTATTTCTATTATCATGGTATTAGTAGTATTATTGTTTGTTGACTGAAATATGAAATATAATTTAGTGAAATAATTTAATTTATTTGCGTTATTTTGACTTTTCAAGTCTGTCCTTAGTAGTACGCAATACATTAAAGATGATTCTTAAATCAACTTCCATAACTTTAAAGATATTTTAAATTCTTATTAAATTTAGGAAAACTGACAATTGTGTTAAGTCCCATCAGACACGTTATAATGAAGTTTCGAATAATTAACGAATACATTCACGTAATACGTACAAAACACACTAAAGAAATAAGTGACGCAAATATACAACAATGGTCATCGTCAAATGACTACACAATATATCACGGCTATATGACAAATGACCACATGACTATAATCCTTGTGCTTCTAATTATGAAAGGTACAAATTATAAATTTAAATTAAGTCATTTATGTATTGAGTGAGTGAAAACTTACTTAGTTTTAATAAAGAAAAAGGCATACCAAATTATAATTAAATCTTATAATAGCATAATAATCTTACAGTTATCATTGGAAATATGTTTCTATCGATTAAAAAAAACGTAATTTGAACCGCATATTCAAAGAGTAGTTCTATCAACATTTTAATAACAAACCGACAGTCTGCTAACATCAAACGAAATTGAACAGATAGGAAGTGATAAAAATAGAAGAAGTTAAAACAACAAGGCTTGATACAGTTAATCAGTTATATCGTAATTGGCTTCGAAAGGGAATTGCTAGAGGCGGTATACTGCTTATTGAAGATGTTTGTAAAACGAGACCGGGAGAGCACGTGAGCGCGGTATTGCGCAACTCGACCGCGCAATGTCGCGCCGAGCACGCGGACAGATCCTGCGACCCTGGCTCTATGGCTGTTGCTTCTTGACTAACAGTAAATGTAATGTATCTATTGTATACTGAGCATGAGTTTATTATAAAATACTAGCTGACCCCGCAAACCTCGTTTTGCCATACAAATTAAATGTAGTTAAAAATTGTTGGTTAGTATTGGGAGGGTGAAAATTAAGGATTGCATGATTTTTTAATACTACATAATAAAAATAGAAAAAAACCAAAAACTAAAAAAAAATATGTTTTTGGTGGACAACCCTTATCAATTAAGGGTATGAAAAATAGTTTAAAACCTATTCTCAGACCTACCGAATATATCTATAAAATTTCATAATGATCGGTCTACCCGTTTCGGAGGAGTTTAGCCACTAACACTGTGACACGAGAATTTTATATAATAACAGAAAGAAAGATTTATACAGAAAAGAAAAAGGTAGTCAGAGTAATAATCTATGGTAATATTGAAAGTGCGAAAGTAACTCTGTCTATGTGACGTGATCACTGGTAAACCGCTGAACCGATTGTGATGGAATTTCATATGGAGATACTTGACTACTACTTTCTTCCTATTTATTTTTGGTTTAGGTTTTTTTTGATGAGATAAAAAAAAAGTTACAAAATTATAACCCTCGTCTAGTTACCCCTTTTCCAAGCAAGTTTCTTGTAGGTATATTTATCGTAGTTATAGTTAACGAGTTGCCAACCCTACTAAATCTAAACTCTTCAACTTTAACACTTGAAAGTGTTGTATAATAGTAAGCAGACTGATATTGTGGAAATATACAATTGCAGTAGAAGACTAGCACATTTTCACTTGATTAAATAATACGATGTGTAATTGCTCACGTGTTCCGATTAGAATATGTAACGCATGTCATATTAAATAGTTATTCATTGCTATTTGTACTTGTACAGAACTATATTAATGCACTGGTTATTATTATTAATAATAAAACCGAATTTGTTCATTTAATATTTATTTAAGGTAGGCTTTGTCAGGTACTTACAATTTATATTTCTATGTCTGTCTAAAACGGAAATTTTGACGATGATGACGTATAACTTAGGTACATTATAGATTTTATATAAGTTAATGTTTATCCGTCAAAAAAATAATTATTGTAACTAATACAAGTTTGGAAGTTCTGTGACATTAGAACTCCTTACTTTTCTTAATCAATAAATTGTCTTTATAAACATTAATATAATTAAACTCTGTTTGAGTTAAATTGCACAGATTAACAAAATGTATACCCCAAGACTTAATTAACAGTTACGTTAATTTGGAATTACACTTATCTTTATACAGACCGATAGGGGCAAAGAGAAAATAAACCTACGTAATACGGTAGTGAATTGATGAAAAGAAGGGTTAGTGGTTACACTCGATCGTCAGATGTTTCTAGGTCGCCTGAACCCTCCGAAAAGGTCAGTTGCGTACATTAATTAGTAGATTAAAGTTTACGTAATGTAACAGTAATATATCCACAAATACAGTTGTAATAACCACATACGTTTGCGAGTTTTCGAAATGAAATAAATGTAAATACATTTCCGACGCATGATGAACTAAAATTTTTTGGTAGATCGTATATTTTAAAGTAAATGTTAAGTTAAAATAAAACGCAATTTTTTGTAGTGTTAGTTTTAAATAACAATAAATATTACATTAGCATTAAATTAACGATTAAATAAATAATTAAATAAAGAACTGCAATTACGAAACATAATTAAATGCAATGCAAATATTACAAACGTGCGCATCGAAGCGCGCGAGTTTACAGCGCACGCGCACCAGGAAGCAACCTTGGCGCATGCGCTGCTCTTGAACTTGCCCTTTTGTAGCATCGCGCGCACTGCGCTCATCGCGCTGTTATCGTCGTTATGAACGTTTATCAAACTGTTCATGAATTAAAAAGGTACTGTCATTGACGCACTGTTTATCTTTGTGAATAGCTCCAACGTCTATTGTATCGAATAGTTCAGCTAAGTGTTGTACTATTTCAAGCTATTAACCTGCCCTCGCTACGTTTATATAACAGTTACGTTCGCAAGTACCCATATTGTTCTTCGAGCTGTTCATATTTACCGTATTGCACTTTTTTGAAATTGGTTTTTGCAAGTATTTGAACTAGATACGTATTTATTAATTTCATTCATCATTCACTCTGACTGTCCCATTGCTGGGCTACCTCTATGGTTTATTCACACGTTGAAATAGATCGCTGTATAAGTGATAAGGCCGCCCAATGTCCGTTTATAATCAAATATAACGCTCTAGTAATATGATCACGTGCACAATAAACATATAATTTTAATTTAAGAAGTTTAAGCCACCATTCTGACCAACACTTCTCATACTATCAAGAAAATTATGGGACATTTTTAGGCTTACATGATTCCTTACGATGTTTTCCTTCACCGAAATAAGTGATCATTAATTTCTGCATTTATGGCATCAACTACAACATAACTTTAAAGGCTTATCATCATCACCACAATAGCATAACTGTGGCAGTTCAGTTCCAACATAATGAGAGGGCATAAGGCCATGCTTAACCATGCTGGCTAATGACGAATTGGCAGATTACTTACTACTCACATAATACGACTTATAAACTAGCTTACTAGCTAGCTAGAAATAGTCCCGCGGGAGCTATTTCTTGGGATATAAAGTGCATTATAAAAAAACCTTCCTTCAACTAACTGTTTAATAGTTTTCACGTGATCTCGGTACAGACTTCAAGACAACCATTTAAAAAAAAATTCGTCAACAAAACCCACCTACATTAACATCCTCAAAAAGGAATATATTATGTATGCCCCGTTATAGTTTCATCCTTTATAGTTTGTTTCTGATGGACATTCTGCTGTTGGCCCTAGCGGCCTTTACAGCTTCACGCGGACAGAGCATCCTTTATATGAATGTCAAAGATTCATCCTTATCATTTTACTCTCTGCCTTTATTGATAACTAAAGCTAACTACAATTGAATAATACATACAATGTAAATATGTGTATGTATATTTGTATTGTAAGGTGTACTTAATTAACATAAACCATTTATTTACGCTGTATGTACGAATATAATGGTATGGTAATATTCGGCTACCGACTTTATAAAACATACCGATGTTAACAGTTGCAAAAATATGAATAACAAGAAGATTAAAACAAAGTTGGTATTCTGCTTTTATGTTCAGAAATGTTTTTTCTTTATAAACGATCATTTATATTTACGAAGAAAAATTCGTTGGTAATTTTAGTTTTGAATATTACACAGTTTTGGATGAGACGCGCGAGAAGTTAATATTATGGTCCAGTTATGTTACTATGCAAGTAGAGACGTATTATAAAATATGGCCATGATATTGCAAACACATACACATGCTAGTGCAACGGGAAAACTAACCTTGCAGTCTAATAATAATTTAATACGTAGATGTTTCCACTGCGACTAGGTGTGAGTATCGGCAAGATAAAGATGCATGTTACCAATATGGCTAATGCGGAATTCGACTCGATGACAATGATTTTGTAATTGTTCTGTTCAATTATGCAATTGGTTTTAAATAGTGCAATGCCGAAATGATCGATGTTTGAAATCGATTAGCTAATTAATTATGTTTGTGATAACTTCACGTACTCATTACCAGAAATTTAATATTTTTTATGGTTGTAGTTTTCTGACTATGATTTATTGCTATATTTTTATTGTTCCTATTAAGTTATAACAATTTTATTAATGCGCTTGTGATGTACCAAAGTGATGCTACTTTTGCAAAATTTTCAATGTTTATTTTTGAATACCGGAAGTTACTTTAATCAACTACCATGTAATAAAAATACACGTGCTATCGAAAATAAATACTATCTACTTAACAAATTCAAAATACCTACACAAGTTAACATTCTAAAGTTTAATACTTACAATGTGTTATCGTTCAGGCATTCTTGAAATAACCATTATATCATAATTATGTTAACGAATGAATTATCGCGCGTAACGTAAGTTATTTATCGTCTTTGGCGAAAATGTGTCGCTAGGCCCGCGCCTAGGACGCGAGAGCGATGTCGAGCGACTTGATGTACTCGAGAAGGATGCGGAGCGTCAGCAGGGAGACGAGAGGCCGGAGCCAGCGGGCCGCGCTCATGTCGGCTCGACGGACGAGCGGAGCTGGCTACTGGCTACTGGCTACCGGTGCTGGCTCGGCTACGCGTCCGACACCGGCCGGCGTGCGCGGCGGCGGCGCTCCGAGCGCATTATGCAACGCCACCGACCTGCCCCACGTCTAGCCGCGGAGCGCGTCGCACTAACCCGACGCCGTGCTATGCCGACCGACCTAGATGCACTTTTACAACGAGAATGCAATCGACACACATATTCGCGTCTCGTTCCGATAAACGCATCGACGACGAAAGCGGCCCGTGATGGAGAATGCGGACGAATTTGACAGCGAGTGCAGTGAGTACGTCACGTTCGCGCTTAGTGTTTTCCGATTAGCGGAGAGCGGGACGGCGGCGCAGCGCGATCGAGCGCTGCATTCAAGTTCATTACTTCCGTAGTGTGGCCGCGGCGCGCGGCGCCCTGACCGTGCTCTCGATCCACGCTTGCACTTTATTGACGACTACTATCACCACTTATGATACTATCAACACTTATTACTTAACGCCACTTAATGGATACTAATCTCATGTTTACGTTGACAATGCACTGTACAAAAGCATCTTCTTTATGTGCCAGACATGAGAATGAATGATGATAAGTAATTTTGTCTTTTTCCACTATCCATCTGCACATTATTTATTATGAACTTTTTTTAAACTACAACTACTTACATTTAAGATAAGATAAGTACTAATTAAAATGCCACTTCCGTATACGTTTTACATGGACAAATTGAAATATAGTTGAAAACGAGGGAGCAGATAGCGTGAGAACGGTAGCGAAAGCCATGGCAGGGCGGGCGGGCGGCGCGCTGCCACCCCGGAACACGCTTTCACTCTCACGGGTCGACGACACAGCCTTCAAGCTCCCTTACCTTAGAATCTCGAATTTAATTGCGAACTCGTCAATAGCTGCCTCCTTATCTATTCCTGTAGACTCAGAGCGAGAGGGATAGTGCGTTGTTTTGATTGAATTCTTAGTAGTAGATACGCAGTGGCCGAGAACTCGTAGTAAAGGTACGTGATGTATTCTGCCTCCTCCGTCGGCTCTACCAAGCCGCACCCTGCCACCTACCATTATCCAATATTGATTTCACTATTTACAGCCTGTAATCTGTTAACAGCCTCAAACTGTTCGAACTCTGAATAATGTTCCAGCGGCTGGCGGCTGCCCGGTCTCGAGTACTTTACGCCACTTTTTAAACAGATTATGGTATTATTATTATTATTCGTGAAAAACAAACATACATTTTTATTCAATATCTACTGGATTCTGGGGATTTAACTTTATATTTACGATAAATAATAATAAAAAAATTACAATTAATTGTGTGAGAACCTGGGAAATTCATTATTTTTTCTTCACCAATAATTGTGTTTAGATTAAAACATATTTTTGCAATGGAAAAATAGACTGTGAGAATATATGTGTACTCAATATATAACGATGAGAACTAAGAAATTACGAACATGTATTCTAAAGCATACATGGTTTATGTCGGCGATTATGTACTAATATAATTTATTTTCATAAGCAGCTATCGTAAAGAATGACCTTGAATTGAGTTTCGTACAAATGTAAAGATAATTTCGACGTATTTATAAAGTTTCCGAGCTAATAAAGTTTTCCACTGATTGCCTAATTGCCGCGTGCCCCTTTCACGCACCCCGACCTGCCCTAACGGCTTTCCTCGACGTCTACGATGTCTAGCCTTCGTGTATCTTTCTCTACTAATTATGGATATGTTTAAGTGTCATAATGTAATAGGGTTTTGAGTATTTTATGCGTAATTATTGTTATTGACAACAGCGACTAAAGTCGTGTTCAATTGTTTTTTAATATTTACTTTTTCCTTTTACTGAGTATGTTGTAGCCATCTGACTTGCAATCGCCTATAATGAACGTTGTAAAAAGTCCCTATCATAAAAACTTTAATGAATTTAAATTACTTATTCGTATTACATATAAATTATACAATTAAAGTGTCTCTAATATTAATATAATAACTTTTTTAGAGTGGATATACGGTACATATAACGAAAATCCAACTTTGAATGTTCGCATATCTGTTTGTTTTATCTGAAACGGCTTTATCTATTATGATGGGACTGTTGTTGACCGATAGCTGATGTTGTGAGGTGTAACTTCGTTTATTTTTATTTTAGAAAAAAAAAAATTGGAAATAAATAATTCGGTTATAAAAGGATACAATCCATGAATATGGCAGGGGCAGTTGTAATATGTTACGTACTTATGTTAATATAACGTTATATGAACGAAATGTGCTTATATTGACTCCTACGCGAGTGATTTCGCGTGCACAACTAGCTTTTAAATATGTGCTTAAAATATGTTCAAATGTGTCATTAATGCACTTCTATGAATAATCATTGGTAATTTCATATAAAACAATTTTACGACTTTGTTAAAATTTGGTTGCCATACTAGAAAAACACACATCTCATCTGATGGCGATATATATATCTGAATACACGATGACGTTAAAAATAAAATCGCGTCAATTGGCGGTCAATTAGAGCGTGAAAAGCGAAGCGCATCAAAGAAAATGCAGTTTTCCAGCGTCGGCGGAGGCTTGAGCGGTATCAAAACACTGAATCTTCCGGGGTGAACGGCCGCAGCCGCCTCGTCCCACTGCGCTAGCCCCCGCACCCGGCGCCGCCCGTCTCGCTTGCCGCTCGGCGCTCTCTGCGCGAATAAATCGCACCGCGGCTGTGTGCGGGAAATGCGTTTACTGTATGAGTATTGGGCACAGGGGTCGTTGACACCCACACCAATTTTACTCGTACTTGCCATCTCATATACACGTGTTTCGAGCAAATTGCAAAACTTAAAAACCTTGCATAAATTTAAAAGATTTTTTGTACCAACAATGGTTAATGGACAAAACATCTCGGTGCTCACGTTATTCAAAATTATATTTTCTTAATAACACGATTTGATGTGCAACAGAGCGTTGAATCCATTTAGTACTGAAAGTTATGTTTTCATTTTATCATCATCATTCACTGTCCGTCATTTGAGGTCAACGTTGCATGCACTGATATTCCATTCAAGTGTATCATTGTTCAATTATGATATTGTCTTAACTCACAGATCTTTTTGTAGCATCCTGCGGTAGCTATCCAACCAAAAGAAACCCTAGTTCAGTATTGGGATAGTTCATAATTTGAATTATTTTTTATTTCATCCATTTAGGTGTCTTTATGCATATAGATATAATAATTTCTTTAGTAATAAAATGTTCATCATATATTTGAATCTGCAACATTTATCTTATGACAAAAGCTTTATTGATCTAACTTAGAACGCTGTGGCGTAGGGCATGTCTACGAGTACATCTGTGGAAGTGGTGCCTACAGTGCAAACTCGATTTCCCCCTTCTTGGGGTAGGCTTCAATACTCATTCATGTTTTTTTCCTGCTCTAGCCAGGGTAGAAGAGCATAGCTCGCTCCCTTTCTCGGTGTTTCCGTGTTGACGGTAATACATACGCGCATGCACTAGACCTAGCCCAATGCAGCGAATTTTGCGTAGGGTCGTTGTCCTCCATCGCCTATATATCCGCACCGAAATTCAAGTAATCTATGACTAAAATGTCTCTGCATCTCCGGCAATTATTTTACTACTGCTATGTTGGGTGACTTTATAAGATCCTGCTATTGCAAGCCTTAATTAACTTAAGTCTGCTCGTTTTTTGGTTATTGATATAAAAAATATTTAGACAAGCATGCAGGTCTACAGGATACCGACATATAAACCCCATCGCTACAACTGATTGATTAATAAGACTAAAAGAGTGTAAAACCTTAACCCATGGGTAAGAGAGATAAGTCACTTATTGCTTATCAGGTAGGCCAAATATATCGTTGATCTACTATGATTTATATAAAAAAATTGACATGTAATTTCACTTTTTGCATAAACAAAGACGTGCAATTTCCTTTGTCGGCATACTATTGTGCATTAGAAAACGTTTGAATAAAAAATATGCACAAAAGACATTGAAAACAACACACCCTTAGGTTTACGACTAGTACCCTTGCGCCATTTTAAATGAGCCAAAACAGCTATTTGCACAAATCGTATTTTTTGCTGAAAATTATTCAAAAGAATTTTTTAAACTTTACAATGCGAAGAGTTATTGCAGGACAAATTGCACAACGGTCTTTTTGACTTATCCGAGGAACAACTGACTTTGTTTCTTTCGCAGTCGCCGGAATTTTTTTTGGAAGAAATTTCGTTTCGTAAAAATCTTAATCGTTATTGTTTTACGGCTGTACTAAAATATTTATTGGTTACTCTTCTTTGTTAGTTCAAAAATGTGACAAACTGCAAGCTTACTGCCGCATGGCACATTTTATCAGTCAACCATAGCTAGATGTAGAATGATGATGAGCAACCTGATTTGAAAATAAGATTCAATTCATATTGAATGAAATTATGTGTGTGAATTAATTGTGGTTTTCAAAAAGCATTTTTTTTACATGACGAGTATAGTATACTTGCATGCATTAATTGTAGGATACTAAAATTGTAGTGCAAATATATGTAGTATAAATGTTGTTTAAAAAAAATGTAGCGATGTTACAGCTAAAATACTAAAAGAATATAAAATATGAACTATTTTATATTTCTTTTAGGCGTAAGTGGTTAGCAAGTGATAAATCGAGTGCATAGAAGTGTAAAGTACAAGTCTAGAATGTGGATAGGGTCAAAAGCCGCGCAGTATGTCAGCGTTTAGTATTCCGTGAGTCCGGGGCCCGGCCGGCTAACGGGACCGTCCGCCCGTCTACACTGGCCTTTACTTTCATCGATCGAACAAACCACTACGGTTTACTTTCCTTTGTTAGTTTCAACTTCTTAAATTATTTTGCTCTGCGACTGGTCTGCGATTTTGGCACTTGCTAGATGATGTTTTCACACCAGCGAAATACTTGTCACCTACTCTTAGCTTAGCGTTGCAATGTTTGTTTAATCCAGTTGAATGATTAAATATTTATGCAGCGTTTGAGCTCGTTAAATTATTAGTAACATGCAAATTACTTAGCACTATAGACTTGCATCTAAATAATTGTCATTTCTTGACGTCTTTCATGCTGACATTAAATAGCAATAAAACTAAAGTCATCGATTGTAAACCACTGTGACAATGTAGACAAATAATTATCTATGGTTAGCAAAAGCCATACAAAAAGGGACAAGTGTTCCGGCTCGCAACGCAGGTAGATGTTTATTTCAAAAAATCTCAGCACGGCTATTGTAAAAGGACGTCCCGTTAGATCCATTTCGATATTTTAAATCAACAGAAGAAATATGATCGACTGTTTAACAAACCTTTGTTCACGTTAGAGAGTATAAAAAGATAGATTACATCATTTCATGCGGTATTATAGTTTCATAAATTCAGAATTGAAAAATTGTTTACGGATTTAATGCGGTGCTCTATAAATGCCAAGTACCGTATGTTTACGTGATTTTTCATATGGTAATGGTGTAGTTACATCACTCGTGGTTGATTTATTGATGAAAGGGGGGTCACTACCGTGCAGCGGTTCCATTTTACGACTTCCGTACTACTTCAGACTTTCCTAAACAAGTTGGAGTGAGCGTGTAGGAAAGAATATCAGTTTTCTAGAACCTACTTTATTGATAATTTGATTACGTCGTAACGGTATTACAGAACTAGTCTATTTAGGTTAGTACTTAATAAGTTATTTTAGAAAATATTTGTAAGTATGAATAATAGATATAAGAAAAAAAATTGTTTTCTAAACTAGTTGAACTATAAATTGAAATATTTCTTGAATCTATTTGTTTGAAATTTTAGATTAAGTACATCTTTAAAGCCCTTAAAGCTATAATTTTAAAGACGCTTTTCTGCACGGTAGCCTAAATCCAAATCCGGCACCTTAAATTTTTCAGTTATATGCATATTACAAATGGAAACAATACAATACAATACAATATGCTTTATTGCGCACACCATAATGAAATAGGTATAACAAAGATCATACACAAACGTATAATCGTATAATACTTTCACATTACATTATTGAGTTCTTTACAATGTTTTTAAACACGGCTGAAGTTTACCAGTCAGCACTTGGCTAACGAGGACGAATATGACTTGTTAATAATATTAATATGTAGTCATAATATATTAGGGTATATTAATAGAATTGCAATATTATTAAGAATAAAAAATAAAATCAATGAACATATCAGCTTTTTAAAAGGTATTTTTAATTCATTTTTAAACACCTGTTCGATTAAAAACTTCTTCAGAATCTACTACTTTATAAGTAGAGATTTTGGGATACAAATTCTTGACGCAGGTAGATGCCCACGTCCCGTGTATAATGTTACATATAATGCATTTAAGATAACGGTAACTACGGGAAACTACAGTTAGAATGCGCCGATAAAAAATAGGAGGGTGAAATCGGAACTTCGGAGCCAATAATTCTCACAGTGTTTACGGTATACGAGTACATTTCAACTAGTATTTAATAAACTAATTTTAAATCAGTAATAATATTCGTCGTATTTAATTATATTTAAATACTAGCTGTGCTCACGGCCTTGCCCGCGTGGAAATCAATGCATCGCAAAGACTTTCGCGCGTTAATCCGAATCTCGCGGGATTTTTAAGATAAAAAGTAGCCTAAATTACTCCTTATTACATCAGCAATCTTTTACTGAAAGTCCCGTCAAAATCAGTCCAGCCGTTCCAGAGATTAGCCGGAACAAACAGACAGACAGACAAAAATTTTAAAAACTTTTGTATTGATATAATATGTACCGTGTACATATACATATGCATTTAGTGAAAAGCGGTTAATTTAATATTACAAACAGACACTCCAATTTTTTGTATAGATAGATTTAATTAGTTGGTAAAGCGGGGTCCATTTTCAAACTCTTTAAACACCTCTAATTTTTTAAGTTATATGCATTGCTTATTGAACTTAAATTATCTTTTTTTTTAGTTTACTTTATCACTTAGGACTCATAAGAGTATGAAAAATAGTTTACAACCTTTTAAATATTCTCAGACCTACCGAATATTTTTATAAAATTTCATAATAATCGATTAACCCGTTTCGGAGGAGTATGGCAACTAACACTATTACACGAGAATTTTATATATAATATAGAAGAAGATAGATAGAAGATGTAAATATGTTTTAATCGCATTAGATAGTAAATGATTAGTATTAGAAGCAAAAAATTTACGTGCATAAGTGTATCAGTGATCCCAATATCAATAAATGATTTCGATTTTTTTTTTAAATAAAGAAATCATCAATGAACGTATGTATTGTTAAGTGCTCTGTACTATAATGTTTTTTTTAATTAAAGGAATGTAAAAGGCTATAGATGACGTAACGTGCTTTTTGGCGGTAACCTACGAATTAATTTAAACAGTAATTAATTATGAAGATTCAAGTTTCTGCTAGAATCAAGACTTGGCTTAAAGGACTCGTATCCAAGCCATAAACCTTATTAATAAATAATACAG
>DWPQ01000145.1:0-21284 GCA_018251795.1 Perichares adela
TTTGCTTATGGTCTGACATACTAGATTCTAGTATAACAAGGTGAAACTGGTTTTGTTTGATACTGGTACATACATGGTCCAAAATCGTTTTTGTCTGGTTAGTTTCACGAGTGCAGTAATCTTCGTCAATTTTATTTATAATCTCATAGCCGTTTTCTTTAACCATGCTTTTGTACTCCTTAACATTATTTTCTGAACTTAGTAGATCATAATTGAAGTCTCCAAAAACTACTGCTCGTTTTCTTCTCTCGAGTTGCATCGAATAAGTATCCAAGAAGTCTTTATGGTTCGTACGACCTGGTTTGTATATTGCGCCTATGTCTAAGCTAAACTTGTCTATATGAACCCAAAGATAGTGGTTTTCATTTATAGAGTGTTCTTCAATCAGATTGTGTTTAAAACTATTGTGAACGAAAATAGACACACCGCCGCCCTTGACATTCTGTCTCCAATTGAAGTAGTGTGTATAACCTGGTAGCTGGAATCTCTTACCTTCGTCCTCAGAGCTGATCCATGTTTCTGTTAAAACTATTAAGTGGATGGTGGTATTTTCGAAGGATTGGACAGTGCATCTTAACTCGTCTAGTTTGCCAGGCTTAACGATACTGCGAGCATTTGCATAGAGCGCCTTTAATGACTTCTTACTTATTAAAATATCGTTACAGCTATTACGTTACCACTTGAAAAGAGGTGCTGCCACAAATGTTTACTTTGTGAGAGTAATCGGTAGTATTTAATGGTTGAAGTTTTTTGGAAGCGAAGAGATTATTTTAGGGACCCCCTTTATGTATTTTATACTTAGGTTAGCTTCACCATTTTTTATACGACATTCAAGTTCCTCTTTGAGAACTTTTATATATGCCTGTTGCTGAGGTGTTTGGTCGGAGAAAAACTTGATATTGTCATTTTTCCAATTTAATTTGTTTCGTAGTATATGCATGGCGGTTACTGGAGATTCGAAACATACTTTAACGAGTCGTTTCTTATCAGGGTAGTATTTTCCCACCCGAAATACTTTTACAGGTTCAGGACAATCAGTGTATATATTTTTTAAGATATTCCATAAGACGGTCTTGTCATGATCTTGTCTCTCTTTTGGATCTGTAGAAGTTGGTTCAGCTATCCCGAATACTAGTATATTCTTGGATCTCAGGGACCGCTCATTAAGTTCGGTTATTAATTCTTCACGTATTTTTGTTGTGGAGTCTATTTCTAGATTTGGTGTACTATAATTAATATCTTGGAGGCTAGATTCTAGTAACTCAATCCTCTTTTGAGTGGTGGTATTGATGTTTTTTATATTTATTACATCGGATTTAAGTTTAGTTTGTTCTTCGCTCAGGTATACTGTTGTTGACTTAATGTTGTTTATTTGTTCTTTGATGTCTGAGATATCTACACTTAACTTAGCAAAATTGTCAACTTGCATGGTATTGTTGGAGGTTAGATACGTCATCATTTCAGCCATTTGACTTTGCATTGCTGCCATTTGCTTTCTCAATTCCACAAATTCATTCCTCATATCGGAAAATTCTGACTTAATTTCCTCATTTTCGCTAGCAAATTTCCTTTTATTGCGAAAAGTAATTTGCGATAGGTCAGATGAATCTGTAAGATTAGACTGATTTGCTAAGTTCGGATATGATCCGCTTCGTGAAACGTTTAAGTCACTTCCAGGCGGAGATCTTTGCACGCTCATATTTATCTGTGTAGTACTCACTTGGCAATATCAGTAGAACGCAGCGGCGTAAGCAAGACAAAAAATGAAGAGCCCGTCTTGTTTACTCGAGGGGACCGCCCGCGCTGATCATGCAGAACTATTAGGTCGTTCGTTACTTGAATTATGCAGACTAAACACTGACTAATTATCTAAGAAGATATGACGAGAGTCGCTTGACGTATTTACGACGTTATTTTATACTTTGTTTTCGATTTCGATCTTTTAGTAACACGTCCACTCGGTGCGCTTACTTTTGACGTACTTTTCGATGAATCTACTAATGTAATATTAAACTCAGTATTTAATTATTCATTTCATGGTCTCATTGTTTAGATAACTGTATTACAAACTTTTGGCTTGGACTTAGAGTGAATTAATATCCATAGGCTCATAACATAAAACATAAAAAAATTTAAATTTCGCAAAAATCGCAGTCGCCATATTAACAAAATAGCAAAACGTGACACTGGATGATCTTGAGTAGTGATTATCATAAGCGTTACATTACAAAGAACTATGATGTGAAAAACAAAACGTCTTGCCGTCAACATTGAGCGAATCCATGTTATACTCTGTGCTATGTGTTTTTGTTGCCATAGTGTTCTACTTTGACTGGATGTCACACATGACGAAAATGCCACATTTCACCCGAGCGAAGCCGGGCATTCCTCTCGTAGAGCTATAAACCTGTCTGAAGTTGGTTACGTATTAAAAATTCCAATGGACTTTATATCGCAGAAAGAAACTTAAATATGAGGATTTAATTATGGAACCAATCATTATAATGATATTTTTTTCGTCATTAGTTGATAAACGAGCTGACGGGTCATCTGATGGTAAGTGGTCGCTACCGCCCATGACCGCACGTTAGTACTATAATCAATACTAACGCGTTATTTGCTTGTACTGAAGAAGAGGATCCACTTATTATAATGATATGATAATAATAGTGCCACCGAAACCCGTTACGAAAATTATTTCTTAGCTGCTTATAAACAGGGCGTGGTAAGTAAAGAAGCGAGGCCAGGACCGTCTCTCACCAATTAGAGGCCCTGGGCACATTAGGATAGTGGGGCCCCCATAATCATCATAAACCACTATTTTATTAGAATAGACAAATGAAGTATATATGCAAAGTAAGGACTAGGAGGCCCCAATTGATCGCGGGGGCCTGGGCACCTACCGTTGTACCCAGAGGATAAGAGGGGCCTGAGTGAGACGGGTAAAAAATCATATCGCAATAAATAAACACCGGTGGTTAACTAATTGGTACATACGTGGTCAACTAATTGGTGCAGAGTTCAATGACGTTACGTACGTTATTCTACAGGTACTACACACCGGGCAGGTTGACTTGGGCTCAAGGGTCTGAATGACCAAATAAATGAATTTATCTTAAAGAATTTTGTATTAAATATTTCCTAATTACCAATCCACAATAATAATATAAATGTGAAAATAACTCCGTCTGACGTCCGTATGATGATCACGGCCAAACCGTTATGATGAAATGTCATATAGAGATACTTGAAGGTTTGTGATGAAAATAGCCTTTGCCCATTTTTTTAGCTTTTCCAGGTATTTCATTGTTTTACAAAAAGGTAGTCGAAATTGAGCTTCCAAACTCTTACATGGCGTACGCTGGCTCGACCATATGCGATACATAAAAATAGTGTTCTTCAAAAACATTTGGATAGTTCAGTCGCTGCTTTTCCGGGCAGGACAAAATCTGCCGGATCCACTGGTACATGATACGTCACAGTAATTTCTTCTCACAGAAAAACCTTCACGTGCGGACATGACATGTGTCATTGACGTCAGAAGCTGTATTGTTTTGTTATGCAGCTGTCATTAAAACCCGGAGTATGTTTATAGCTATTATTTGTTACGTAATACACCATAGGATGGATTACAATGTGTACATGATACATTATTGTTATTGGGTTACACAGTAAGATACAGCTTCCGTATCACAAATAACATCTGGTGTGGTCTCTAACAGAAATAGTGTAATATTGTGCAAGTGAATAACTTCCATTTAGGACAAGAAATTATTCGTCACATTCACGAATTAGTTACGCGTTACCTAAACAATTGCTATTAATTTTTATCAAGCAATATTTTCAATTCAACACTATGTTATAATTTTAGCTGTGGTTTATGTTATTAAATTTATAGAATCTCAATTCTTCCTATTTTATTATATTTATATCCCTTAATCCTCTGAGGTATGTAGCTTCAAAATTTAGATTCTATGACTTATACATTGGAGCGCCAATAGTGGCTTTGCCTTATTTTTTGTGTGTGGTCATTAATAAGCAACCAGTGCAGGTAAAATTAAATAATTATTGTTATAATTATATGTAACCGGGTGTGATTGCTGCCATAATTCCGTCAGATTTAATTTCATTCCAGCTAATTACCGTCGAGTTCACGGCACATTGAAGCTCATATTACTCCCTCGCCGGCATTTCAAATGTTGCTCTATTTTCATATTCGATGTAGGTTGCCACATTGAGAGCCCATTTCATACTAAATCTCATTCAATTAACGTTTTCTCTGAAGCGAGATGCAAATATTCAGACGATTTGTTCACGTATCTGGACCAACTCGGTTAAATATCAAGAAATCTTGATCTACCTACTTGGGTACTGTTATTTAGAAACTGATATCGTGATAATTTCTACAACGTTGATTGTTAGTTAGATAAGTAAGCGCACAATTTAAATCTATCTACTTCAATACGGTTAAATCGAGCTTACAAGACAGACTAGGCATATTTTAAAACTAGGAATACACATTTCGAAGTGAACTCACGTAACATTATCAATTTGGAATGTGAGTGAAATGTAGGATGTACAATACCGAGATGGTATGTCTTCAAGTTTGCATTATAAGTACTCATATCATCATCATTTCGAAATCAATAAATTACCTTTACTACAATTGCATAAAATAAGTAATGTCAACATAACAAAATAACAATAAACCGAAATATATTTTCTAAATGATGTACACAGTAACATGAACATCAAAACATATTTGTGAAGGAGTCTGTATGTTTATAGAATTGAATTCCCGCTCACGGCCTGGGAATTGCTTCCTTCCGTCGGTAGTCGCAGGCGGGCGCGGAAATGAGGGCCCAGGAGGCTCCGATAGGCGCAAATGACGGGGAAATGGACTGAATCAACAGGTCAACCCGTCTCTCGGGCAACATTATTTACCTACAGGGAGCGAGTCATTGCATAAATATGTATGTTACATTTACATTCAGTTTTTGTTGACTTGTTAAAGCGAGTTCGAGTGAGCCGTTCGGGGACATTTTAACTAAGAATGTGGTTGCAATATGTGCGTACAAGTGCGGATGGAGCGACAGATGTTCAATAATTATAGCGAGTTCATAGGACGAGCCAGGATGTCGCACACCTGTGCGCTAAGAATCCGCACTGAAGCCGCGAGGCCGACGCGCAAAAGCTCATTTGTACAAATACAGAACGATACGTGTTCGACTAGAGTGGATACCTACATTTAGACGTGTCTAAATTAGTACTATCGTATTGTGTATTCCCAGAAGCGGACTAGTGAATTATAACGTTCCGGCTATATGCCGCTTGCATGCCATCTTTATAACACTATGGTTCCAGAAACAGATTTCTAGGAGACGCTTAGTAATAATAAATCATAGTGATACTTTTAACTTGGTACCCGCTAGATGTCGCTGGTCGCTGTGCTCTGTACCACCCTCAACGGTACTTTCATATGGTGGGTTTTTTACGGTTCTTCCGGGTTTTACTTACTACCCTCCTACAACAACCGTGACATGTTTTATATATTTTGGTCACAGTCTCGGAGAACCAGTAATTAGCATTATTATTTATTGAGCCAGCGATTAAAGGCATTATTTTAATCCACAATCACATTCCAATCTTAATCCCCATACTACGTAAATGAAGAATTATCATTTTCTGCGCTGAAATCATTTTATTACAATAATTACGAATAAACAATAAAACAGATTTCTACATTACAATTCCCTGTGTTGTCGATGCCATGGAAATAAACAAATTAGACAGCACAATCGAATAACACCCGAGAATCAGCACTTTTAAAGATCCCGGCAGGAAACCCAAAGTCCCACTGTAGAGTAGGAAGGGACTGCCAACAACATGCGCTATTCATATCGAGCTACATCGCATTATACTTTTGAAACTATCACATTTTGTATTTAAAAATAACATTGTTATCCATTTAAATAAAAACAAAAGTATAACTCCAGCTATTTAACGATATTAAAATAACAAAACAAAAGAAAACCGACACCTTGTCGCTGCCACAAAGCTTATCATAGTAGAAGCTTTTTGTGAATCTCAAAGTGGTTTTACAAGGGCCCGTCTCTACAATGGACAAAGACACCTGAGCCCGACACGACACTTAAAATACTCAAAAGTATAATATTAAAAAGTAGGTCGCCGGTACGTGTTTGAACAGTATTGTTTACACTGAGCTACGTTCTTACAAAGATTAGTAGGTAATGTTCATAACATGCCGTTCTCAACACGTAACGCGGCAATAAAAATGTTTTCACACCTCGTTTTGTGTGCCATAATGAGATTATATCGATGAGACGAGTACTGTCTGTGAGATACAAAGGAGACCGCCTTCCGACGTTAACAAAGATTTATTTCTGGGTTCGCTTTAGTTCATTCTAGCTCTGAGGAATGGATTTCAAAAACGTGTCGGTATGTCGGCTTAAAAAATGTCTACGCATTCCGCGGAAACTTCGCTCAGCAAGCAGGGTCATTATGATAACGAAAAATAAAGTAATGACTATTGAAAATGTAATTATTTTTCTGTAGTCGGCAGGTGGTAATAGTACATATCTAGTAATAAATGCCCATTATACTTGAATCATTTATTTGACCCATTAATGCTCACCCAAGTCTAGGCTAGGCCTGAATACGTCAGAACCATGGGCTTGTCAAAATTGATACTTATTACATGAAGTGACTGATAACTTACTTCCCGATAATCATTTGTGTGTACTGTCACACTACTAATACTGACTAGTGCACTTAAAAATATATAGTCATTAACTACATCCGGTCGGTATCAGTGACAGAAAATTATTGTTAAAGTATTAATGACGTCTTTCACTTTACTCATCCACATTAGAATATTTTATCTATTTCCAATCCGGTCGCACACCCATCAAACACCAACTTTATCACTAGAAGTATTGCGTAACTTATGCAAAACCTTAGCTAAGTTGTCAGATGTTTGTTTTAAACTTCTCGTTCATTACTAAAAAGTCAAATAAAAATGGTTTCACCTCAGATACAGGGTTGTGACGATTTTACTTCGTATTACAGATGTTTCGAATAATAACCGCATCATAACGACGGCAACATTACTTGGGTGACCGTTGATGACAATATTTATTGAGAGTCTCTGTATCTTAAAGTTGTTAAACAATAGTCGCTAAGACAGGGTCTTCTGGCAGTCTTAGAACTTCAGACTATTATTTAATCAATAACGTCACAGAAACATATGTATAGTAATTATACCTTCTAGATACGAGACGAGACTTGTTGCCTTGCAACTGAACGATGAAAAAAAATATGAGAATGGGTTACTTACATCCTCTGATTGAAGAGAAGTTCTCTGTGCAGATCCATTCTTTGTGGACTCTCTAAGCAAGGGTTAGGTAGCCGGCGCGGGGCAATCATGCCGTCCCCAGGTCCTCCCTCGCCCTCCTGCACCATGTCTGGGGCCAGGCCTTCAGACAGCAGCGTGCTCGGGGCCAAGCCCGCGGTCAAAGCACCCGTCGAAAGCACTGTTGACAACAGGATATTATTTGTAAAATTTTAAAACTTGCGAATATAGAAAATAATGTGCATTTATTGGCTCTCGGATGAATGAAACACCTTATGAAGATAATGATAACAAGTATAATGATATTGACGATAATATTAATAGTAATGATTGGCGTGTCGTCTGCACACCATAGAAAATTTTAACATAAGTTTCTTGAAACTATAGTTTTAAATAGGATTGACCGCAAATTCTCTTCAGAGTTTACCGGTTAGTAAATTCTGTTTAATTACTTGATCGACTTCGTATTTTTTTGATTGATTCTATTATTCGTAAAACAATGGATATAATGTACATATTCTGTAGACCACAACAGTTGTAATAAGTACAAAAAATATGTACAAGTAGGTATGAGAACTTTGAACTTTGAACTTTGAACTTGAAGTGTAATAAAAATAATAATAGAGCTTATTTTCTTAAATTAATTCGTCTGAGTTACCTTCATGACATGAACCAATGTGTGTTAATTTAGAATTGGTTTTCAATGCCTAAAATATTCCAATGTGGCCGGCACCTTAAACGCAATACAATCATGTCTTAAAGCTGTGAATCAGTAGTGATATCACCGATGCTACGAGTTATGCATCGCTAATTCCACGAGACTATTTACACCAGGCTTAAGACCCATTAAAAAACGGGAGAATTAGAACCAGCAAGCTATACACTGACACACTAAAATGCACTTGATTCAATTGCATCGATATAAATGTAAGCATGTATATTGTTTATTTAAAAACAATTCTGCAATCATTACCAGGTAGGCATACCTATTTATTTATTAAAACATGTCCACGCAGTATAAATAGCGAACATTTATAATACGTAGTAAGTATATTTTTGTAAACTATAAAACTGTATACTGTATAGATTGGTCCGATTGGGCAAAATGCACGCAATCTGTTAAACTTTCACGTTCAAATCTTTACACTATTTCCTAAATAATTCATTGTCTGGAATATTTCACAACATAACAAAGCATCTCCGAATATATTTAAAAGAAATTATATGTTTAACGTAAGGCACAATATCTTGCATCACACAAATAGCACGTGCATTAAAAGTTTCTTGCAATATTGGTGTCGTTCGCTGGCATTCGTTATGAATAGTGGGGTTTTGTTTATAAAGGTATTGTTTCTGTTGTGACCTCATTTTTTCCGAGTAGTGCGCTGAGATTATGACGTAGTACCGATCTCAGGTTAATTATTGCAACGAGATGCCGTTTTCTTTCCCTCGTCAGGACAATAACTGTTACGTGATGAAACGTCCCGGTAAAATCCTACTGAGAGTTTGTTCCCACAGCATAAGAAACAACAGTGCTATAAGGCGTTATTATCGTTTTAAGTAGACTACAATAATTCACTACATGTATTCCATATGCTTTACGAATAACTGTTTGCTCTCACCATAATGACGTCTCATCTGCCATCAACTGATCCTGACATTTTGGTTTATGATAATTAAAATAGTAAACAATCCAAAGAAAAGCTCACCATTGAGTGAGTTGCATGTACGACACAATCCATAATTACACTGCAGAAGGTGAGCAATTTTCACAAAGCGCTTAATCTTAGTAATAAAAAGCTGTAGAAAGAGTTCTCATACAATGCCGGCGTTGTATTAGCGACTCTTCTGGTGTTGCTTATGTCCATAGGCGACATTGACCACTTACCATCAGATGGCCCTGACATGTTTCGCTAGCCCTACAGGCTATAAATAAGTATCTAAACTTTATCCCCAACTACTGTTAAAGATCAGGGAACGCGTTTGACCCCGCACGCCCCGCACAAACGACCTGTGTAGACGTTGGCAGACTGTATGTACGAGTTCGTTAGGCTGGGCTCGTGGTATACTAGCACTCGGTCTGCTCGTTATCGCACGCTACGACCTCGTTTTCACCACTCAGGACAAACGGAAACGTCGGAATTATGAACTTTTAAAACAATAATTTCACTTGCTAATATGCTGAAACGTTAAAACGCAAAAACATTGTTTAACTGTGTCAAAGAAGACTCGAGCTAATTTTTGGTTTAGTACAAGATGCTGTCGTCCAGCCACGTATAATATAGTAAATATTCAATTTAAATTCAAAATCATTTACTCATATTATCACTAATACACTAATTAACGTATTCTCGTAAATTTTTGCTTCTACTGTCGTTTTGGTGGATTAGTTACAAAGATCAACCTAGCAACGATAATCAGCAATGAATCACAGTTATTTCTTAAAACAATTAATTACTTTATCGATACTAAGTAGATTAATACTAATTCCAGGTAACATTCGCATCGCGGAATACGTCGAACAATATATATTATGTAATCTTTACTTCTATGCTAAAACATTAAAAAGAAGAAAGATTTGATTGTCTTTGTTTCTATGTATTGAATAGGCTCCGAAACTACTGAACTGATTTATATGAAATTTGGTATAGAGATAGTCTAGAGCCTGAGAAAGAACATAGGCTATTTTTTAATTCGAATAAAAAAAGGTTGTGAGGGCTTGAAATATGGGATAAAAACTAGTGATAAATAGCCAGTGTGGAGTATGGCCTAATATCTTCTTAATGAAAAAAATAGCCCAGTAGTGGTTAAGTTAATAAAATTACGGTTGTGATGATGATGTGTGTGATTTTTTTTTTATGTCAACAAACTGGACCACTCGATGGCAAACGGTCACCGCGGCGCATAGATATCCATGCAACCAAAAGCATTACCATCGCGCTGGCGGTTAAACAGTGAATAAATTGTTAGCAAACTTAGTCTCATGATGTTATTGTATTACCATACCATTTAAAAATAAATAGAAAAGCAAAAAGCAGGAACTTTTTGTGCTATTTCTATCTATAAATCGATATAGTGGTAGGACTATAATCATTCGAACCATAATTCATATCATAGCTTCTGCTACCAGGTACTTCAGTGAATTTCGGACATTGGGCAATGAATTATGTTGATAAAACAACAGCTATCGATGTGATAAAATATGTTACAACACCATTCAAATAATCCAGATTTTGTGAACTTGAGATAAACATGTGTTACTTCAGATAATGAAAGATAATGCTTATTATTTTCACAATGAAGTTCTGCTTAGTATTAGTTGAGCTTAGTTAAATGTTTAGTAAAGGTGTATGACCGTAGTTATGTAGTCGCTGAAGCTGAGTTTGCAAGGATGCCTGCCGAGCGATACGTTCAGAATTCGATTACTTACGGCCGACGTTCATCATCAAGAGAATCCATAATCCATTACTGAATTCGGATTTCATTCACAATGTGAAGATGAATGAATGAATGGATAGGTTATATAGTTCACCGCGGTGATCAAATGTCAATTAATTCATATACCTTCGAGAGTTTTATGGAGAACTCTCAGGTATACATGTTTTCTGACGTTTTCGTTCACCAAAGCAATTAATTAATTTGTAATACGCATATAAATTAAGAGGTGCGTGCGTGGCAGACATTGCTAAGAATTAATAATTAATTAATTAATAAGAATTGTTTTCGGGACGTGGGTATTCGTGATGTTCGTTAAAATCTATACACAATCCACTGGCAACAAAGGAAATTCTACTACAGCGATGTATATAAAAAGATTTTTTATCAAGGAGACTAAAGTTCATCATAATGTTACGGCGATTATCATATTACATGATTCATGATAACGTGTGTTGTCTGTTACATATTTGTTATCAAGGACTATAAAATCTTCACATAATATCATTTCGTATTTTTTATTTATCAATTTATTGTACACATCAACCGTATTGTATCAGTCAACCGTATTTTGGTACTGGAATGTGTGGCAGGAGTTAAATAAAGAGAAAAAGTTTAAATAAGTACAACTATACTAATATTATGAAGAGGACATTTGTTTCTTTGTTTATTTGTACCGAATAAGCTCCGGAACTACTGGACCGATTTTAATGGTCGATTTTAAAAGACAGAGATAGTATAGAGCCTGAGAAAGAACATAGGGTATTTTTTAATTCGAAAAAAGGCTTGGAACGGGTTTGAAATAGGGGATGAATGCTAGTTTATAATATATATAACATCATCACAACCCCTAATTGTGCGGGCTTGGGTCTCCTCTCACAATGAGATAGTTTAAGGTCATAGTCCACCACTGCCTAAGGCAGAGTTGGCAGAGATGACACACCCTAGAGAACATTGTGGAGAAATAAATACATCTATATAAAATAAATCTGTACTGTATATTATTTGTTAAGCCTATAAGCTGTTAGACTGATACGTACTTTTATTAGATGTTTTCATTAACAAAACGCTTATACATAGTTTTAAATGGCTTTGTACTATCAAGGCTATAATTTAGTTATTCGTTAAGCCATAGATTACGAGACAAGTCACGCCGATTATTCAGAGACTGTGTCACGATCGATTTTGAAAGTCTAACGATACGCCAGTGAACGAAATACGTATTTTGTACGATGATAATTGAATGACCACATTCTTACTGAACTAATTGATCAAATCAAAATTAGATCCATGTGAATATCGCTTAGTATAAGAGATACCCGTGTGAATAAATTAATATGAATTTTGATGTGTAATGTATACATATGAATATCATTTTGTGCTGCTTTTACTGTTAGGAAATAAACCTTTGTCATGGAAAAGAAAATCTCAGGAAAGAAACTCATCAATATATCTTTTATATGTACCTATCTAAGGTAAATAAAGCAGAGGGTCTAACCTGAGTGGAACGGATCGCAGTGCTATAATACTAAATACTCAGAACGGCAATTACTCAGATTTTGCCGCTTTTTACTAATGACCTCATTTTACAAAAGGACTCGGAAACATCGATTCAGACTCACAATTTCATTACTACTTTTTCAATAGGTTCCAAGCAAAATTTTATAGTGAGGACTAGGACAAACTTCGGAGAAGGAATAATTGTTAGGATTTAAATCCCCATTGCGAATAATCCTAATTGCCATTCCCGTGATATTTTATTAATGCTGACAAAGCGTAACTTTTTTAGGTCAGAGGTTCATTAAAAATGGCATTCAAACGTAACTAGAAATCTCTTTGTGACGAATGGAAGTTAATAAATTAAAATAGTATTAAAAGCAAAAATGCCACATGGTAATTACACAAGCGTGGTTAAAACGAACCCTAGGGAAAGAAATAATAATATTTTAATTGACGAAGCCACTCCACATAATCGTTTGAAAGAAATGCATATACCTCTGTAGTGAGTTCTAAATACATATTTATGTATTATGCAACGTAATCAGAAATGAAATAAACAGGAAATCCGAAGCTAGTATATTTAAATATCTATGTAGTAAATCAATCAGTGAATTGATAAACGCACATCGAAAAATAATTGCTGTTTTGATTTTCCATAGTTTTTTTATTTTACCTGTCACTTTTGAATACCTTTAATATTCATAGCATTTGATTTTGTAAAACGAAAACAAAGTCCCGTGTAATATTGGCTCCCCGATACTCCAACCGAAACTTTTCGAAACATTTCATCGGGTATTCTAGCAGGAGGGTGGTAATTCAAGTAAGAGTCTAGGCTAAAAATCGTACACAACTAATTTAAACAGAGCTTGAGTCCTGTAAATGAAAAAAACACATTGGATTTCGACCAATGTAGAGGCCAAAACATTTGTTTTGGCTTCTGGCTGTTGTCAATCGCTGGACTAATTAATCTACGAATCCTTTGGTATTCTAGGTACAGTGCTTCTGCATCCACGTCGGGATCAAGGAGTTATTTAAGTTAGTTTGTTTGTTTTTAATGGACATTTTGCTGTTTGAATATACAGCTTCACGCGGACTTACGAGCTGAGATAGTCCAGAGCAATAAGAAAGTATGAGGTTGACATCGACATTAGTGCATCATTTCAACAAATCCTTAAGCTCCGTGGTAGATTTATCATGCCTTCGTATCATCAGGAAGAAATGGAAGCTTTTGTATATTAGGTTACCTATATGCATGTTATCTTTATAACCAATTCAGATTATATTTGAGACACTAAGAAAACATCTTCAATAACAAAAATACTACTACATCTGTACTTTAATGCAGAAGTAGAAGTCGTTGTAGTAGTATATTAGTACTATATGTTTATCTATCTTAAGGCAGATCAAACACAGTGTGAGGAGTGCCCTTGAAAGGATATTTGCTAAGCGTTGTTCAAACGTAGGGCGAATTTATTGAACCAGACGAGACTTCGAAGGTCGAAAGGCCCGACGGCTGGCTATTGAGCTATGAATAAATATTATTAAATCAAAAACTTTCTACTAGCCATTATCTTGCTTAAGTCTATTATAATACTTAGTATTTTCATATTTTTTAAGTTTGGTACAAAATAGAAGGTATTAAAAAATTAGAAGGTTTTTAAAAAACGAACACGCACATTGTATTGTCATCTGATCTACACACGTGTACTTCAAGCAAATCGGATTGTAGGAAGTGATTTAAAAAGTTATAAGTTTACTTTACATAGATAGTCCCTCATAGGTAAAGCTAATAAAAGCATGTTAAAAAGCGTACACAGTATACAGAAATATATATACACACAGTATACAGAAAACCATAAAATAAAACGAATACCTATATAAAATTTCATGTCAGTATTTGTAGTGGAACTCCTCCGAAAGGGCTTGAACAATTTTTATGTTATCCATTTGTGTAGGTAGCTTTGAAAATGGGTATTAGGCTCTTTTCTATGCTCTTAAGCGATAACGGTGACCTTGTCCAGAAATTTATTTTTTAGAATATTTTTGTTTTTGTAAGATTTGACCTCAAAATAATATTCATAACGATACATTTTCACCTACCTACCACTAACCGCATATTTGTTAATACCAAAATATTCCCTATAAATAAAGTCAGGTAGTTATGATATAAAAATAAAACACGACTATTCATTCAACGGACAAATACTTAATCACAATGACGTGTAAAACCAACGCGTGTGGCTCTATGTCGATGTACAGAAGCCTAGAGGAAAATTGTACCACGAATTAGAATATGTATGCATAATAATGTGTCATAACCGTGACACTTAGTCATGAAAACGCTTACGGTTTTAACATTTCATAATACTTTATATCATCATAATAATATTTTCTTCGAATATTACAAAAAGGTTGCACCCGAATATTAAAAGTAGGAATGAATACTCTAGCACTGCGACGGAATTGCGGTCGTAAAAAGCAATATCATCACGAAGCAATATTCCATTCCAATATCGCACGCCAATATCCATAATGGCAGTTTCCGCGATAGATGTTCTAATATTTACTGACCCCTGACCTACAGATTGCAGGTATTTTTAGAACCCCATCCAGGCTGCTTCACCGAGGCCGTGCGTTGCTCATTTGCTGAAACAATTGACGTCACAGCGCATCTGAAGGCCAGATCGTTAATCTTGTAAACAACCGCGCTGGTACCTCGCAATGGGTACGGCTAGGGGAAAATTATACCTACTCCTATAAATTATATACCACTAACTTAATGATTTATATTATATTCATTTATGCAGACTTTAAATTTCCTGGGTAAAACAATTTTAAACTATCGTTTTAATAAAAAAAAATTGTAACGCTTATAAATTATACAAAAAAAAATCTTACCTAAATATATTTATGCGTGTTATCTAGAAGGAAGTATCTAGATGTTTGATCGTAAACTTTTATCATCGCCGATACCTAAGCATGTTAAATGTGCAAGCACATACATACAACATATTAAGCTCTGAAGCTCATCTCACATTAAGATGGTTTAAAGCCGTAGCCAACACTGGCAAATTCGGATTGAGATAATTCACACACCGAGAACATTATGTATAACTCAAAAGTATGCAGGTTTCCTCACGATGTTTTCCTGCACCGAAGCAACTGATAATTAGAAATTTCTTATCACTAGATCTTAATCTAATAACATTTTAAAGATTTTACGTGAATATCAGATTGCAATATGTACTTACGCATGATATTGCAATCAGATATTTACTCATGATACGAAATACAAGTGCATAAGTCTGTGATACGGGTAAAATACTTATTTCGCCACGAAAAATACAAAGTGTAAAACAAGCCAGCCTCTACATCGGTTTGCTCTAAATACCGTCACAAGTTTTCCTTAGTTTTTCACCATCTGGCCTTTAAAGACAGCCACGAGTACATGAAATGCTCTCTCCACTCGGCTGAAGTTCACATGGCCTTCTCTTTATGCATGTAATGCTCTGAAACTACACGCTGCACTCAAAAACTAAGCCACATTATGTCAAAAGCTTTTTGACTGCATATTTCTGATAAACCTACATGGTCATGGTCAATGTATTACTTTGTGATGTAGCTAAAACCTTTTTACGTGATTAACACGTTTAACATGATCTTATTGTTTCTATATGAATGAATGAATGAATGAATGAATGACTTTTAATTTAATTTTCACCCAGTTCCATACATAAAAAATACATATTAGCAACAATAATGGCTTCAGTGTCGGTCGCACACGTTGAAGTCGCGAGTTCGGACCCTGCATGAGCATATACCTTTCAGTTATGTGGCTATTATGATTTGTTTTGGAAAAGGAAAACATCTTGAGGAAATCTGTATACCTAAGAGTTTCAATAATATTCTCGAAAGCTTATGAAGCCTAACAAGCCTCATTTTGTCCAGTGCCATAGCCTTAAACCCACTCATTGTGAGAAGAGACTCGAGCCCAGCATTAAGGCAAGTACAGTTTCGTTAATAATTATGTTTGATAAAAGTTTTCACACGTAATGAGAACCGAACACAATACCATACTTTCATAATCGATATTCTCTTAACTTCGTAACGACATAGATTTCGGTCCGATATTTTTCTATTTACAAACGTAACTCTCCATAATTTTAACACGTGCGTATGATTTTTAAACTACATATATAAATACCTATAGTAAAAATACTTAGCTGTATGGCGAAACGGTCGCGAAAATTGTGCGTGAAAATATCAATATCAATTGTCATTCGTAGCTCTTAACATAACAATAGCAAATTGTCACTTTGAAACAGATCTTTACATTAATGTATTCACGTTTTAAAACGTTTGTACTGTACAAAGAGCTAATTTGAATCTGTGAACGATATCGATCGGTATTAACACAATACGAGGGACAAATAGAGGAACTTTAATCTCATCATTCAGTGCCAGCCGTTGAATTATAAAGATTGGATCTTTCGTATCACGTTGACCAAAGGGGATTAACAGTTGCTACCCCTTTATGGCATTGACCATCGGGGCAGATTGATTTGTTCTCTAGTTCCATAGACACAAGATTCAATATACAAATTTATGTATACAAATTATGATTACTTGCCCAACCCACATTTGCATAAAAATTCAAAGAGTATTTTACGAGTCTAACGGGCTTTCCATATTCATGTTTTACTGCTAATACATATAATATTTGTATAAGTAATATAAGTGCAGTATATGTAATAAGTATATATGTATTATTAAACCATTTTTAACTGCCCGACTTCCTTATACTTACCACCCGGCTTCTAGATCAATCATGAAATATTTTTATATGTTTCGGTTTCGAAGAGACAGTAGAGTAACAGGATCTTGTGCTTTCTTTGGATTCGAAATGCATTGGCCTCACCAATTTTGGTGTGACTTACGTCCGTTTGCGACGGTGACCCCTAACCGTCAAGTGGCCTGGCAGTTCCGGTTTGTCGGTTACCGTCATGACAGAATAGAGTAATAATACCACTTTTATCCTCTGTCCATATATTCCATACATCGCAATTGTACAGACGTGTTAAAATATTAATAGATAACACGAATATTGAAGGCCCGCTGAACTCGTAAGTCTTTGAATTTTAATGCAAATATAGGTTAGGCGTGTATATTTATTTGAATAGAATGAATGTTCTATATGTCCTATATGTTGTGTATACTAGTATACCACTTTCGTTTCGCTTAAGAAAAAAAAAATTGAAGTGCGCAACAAATAACCACATTATGTATTTATATCAGTCATATATTACATTTACACAATACATCCATCTAAACCTTTCCCGTTAATGACTCCCTATATTATAAAAACCACATAAAAGTCCATGTAGTACTTTTAAAGATTATCTCGGGTTTGTTTTATAGCATGTAATGATGAAGTAAAAAACACTTCACATTAACCTGCATACGCCATGTTTGATGGACGATAGAAATGTTGTTAAAGATTAATGCTTTATAGTTTTAGACGATAAATTAGATTACTGTCCCCAATGATATCATCCGGCCGGCTACTAGTTAACGCTGTAAGGCAATTTACGAGCTATCAAAGTCACATCTAAGCTTAGCTAATACAGCAAATAATACTTCTGCATACTTGCCCTTTTCAATGTTCCTCGGCTTCGAGAGGCTTTTAGTGTAAACTGATATCAAAATGATATCACCGTGACGGTATTCAGAGATAAAACGCAAAACAACGGTCAAAACACGAACTCTGTAAACGAGCTCTACCCGTTCTCTGCCTCCATAAAAGCTCGGAAAAATTGTCTTTGTTGCGGGCAGAATAAGCTGTTGCAATGCAATGTGGCATTGTTTAATACTAAGCTTTTTGTTTGATTGTTATAAACTGCTATAAGCTATAAGTGTAACAGTAGGACAGGAAGTTGGCTATTCAATACTAAAACTTATCAAATAACCGGTTATGATCACGTAAATAGGTTTAAGTGACAGCATTACGTAATGTATTTATTAGATTTCTTATATGTCCATATTACATAATATATGTTTTGTACGTTCATTCGATACGTTCTAAGCTGCTCGAGTTAACCTGGTTATTTTTAAAACAAGATTTAATCACATTAAAGCTAATGATAATATATTGGATTTACTGCATCTATTATCTATTCTGCAATTATTAAAATTAATTCAAATTTCTATGTCACTGGCACTTACAAGAAATTAATTTTATATCGTTAGCTTCGCTGGTGGTACTCAAGGCAAGACCGCGATAATACAAATTTGCGACAAAAAAAAATGTTCTATAAGTAATATTTAACTTCATATCATAATGACCTGCTTAGTTATAATGAAAAGTATGGGTAAAATGGTTTTATTATACGGAATAAATCCTACTTTGAAGAGAAATTATATCATGTCGAAGAATATCATTTGGGGCAGTGACCATGCTTCACGTGTTGAAAAAAAATTGTAAAACAATAACAAATTATCGGTCTTACTTAATGCACCCACTTGCTAAAATAGTTCGCGAATTATCTGTTAATTGTAAGAACATTTTACATTTCGTTTCTGAACTCGGGTTCTCAATGTAAGGTTAAAGGCAAAGTCTGCCCCGCTGACCATAAGTGTCGATCGACAGTGTTTAACACCTTCGAAAACATTGTCAAGAACATTTGCGTATGTGGGTTTCCTCATAATATTTTCCTTCATTCACCGCATCAAGAGATAATTAGTTTTAATACGCGCATAACTTTAACAAACTAGAGATTATAATACTAGAGATTATAATATGTATTGTATTCATCTTTTAAAACAACAATATTACGAATATCGGCAATTTACGATTATATTCACATATGACGTGCTTTATATTAAAAACGTGTACAATGACATTAATTTTAATTGAAATTATCCTTGACCTTTTATTTATCAGTAGCCATGATGTCTTTTTGTCTACGCATACATTTAAACATTTATTATATACTTTTTTTATATACCTTCTAAATAGTTTAGTCAGACTATTCAACTGAGACTTCGGAGCTTCTCTGCATACGCTGGATAATGAATGCCACAACGGTTTTAGTAAGTACCTAAAACCCAAAAATCCAACGTAACCCGAGATCATAGAAAGATTTATTTCTATGCAAAAAAAGATCTCCACTCGCAAATACAAACAATTATTATAATTGTAATAATGTTCGAAACGTGAACTCAACGAAATCGCAAAGAAAAACAAAAAATAATAATGTAACACGCAAAAAGTTATTATATAATTTTCTCATCAATCGATTAACCAAACATACTAAAGTATGTAATACAAGCATAACAAATCTATTTTTATATTGCACTGAGACAACATACTCTGTGCAAGAATATCGGATATCTAGTACACTTTCATTGGATTGGAAGTCCCAAATTAACACACGAGAACAGTTTCATAACAAAATCAGGTCAATTTGTATGTTTGAATCAGGTCGAATACGTTTTGTTTCGTAATGTTAATGGGAATTCCTATACAAAGTTTACGATTCGTTTACCGGCGTGACTATCAAAAGATGCAATATCGTTTTATTTCTCGGCTAAAATGCAACGTGAAGAAATATTGCCTTGGAGATTAATAGTATTCCCTAGACACGTGCGGCAGAGGAATGGAGTTTACAACCCATAAATTTTAAATGGATAGGGAGCATTAAAGACTAGGCACTTAATGGAATGATGTATCATATTACATGCGTTAGATACGATTACCAATAAATTTAGTCAGTTTCTTTACAATCCAATTCACACATCACATAGACTCACTCCCACCTAATTAAGAATATTTACTTACAAAAGTGAAGTACTACAATAAATTATTGTTATTATCAATGTCAAAGACAAAATCACGTCAAAATATCAAATCTTCTTGTAGTTCGTTCGTTACTAATTTTGGTACTAAATTATTTGTGGAAGTCCAGTGAAGGTTTAAAAGGTGAGTAAATATGAAATAATGTTAAGAATAAAGTAAAAACAATAATTTTCTTTTCCCTTAGAAACTACTCCTACATTTAATAAACATTTAATGTTCGTTCTGTCGTCCAGAAGGCGGTACGAAGTTTGTCGAGTCAGCTAGTTATAACTAATAGATATAACACTTAATAATTTACTACACGTTACTAATAGATATAACACTTAATAAATTACGTATATATCACAAACAACGAAACACGTGGAGAATATTCTATTTGAAAACTTCCACAAATCTGTCATGGCATAATAACATCCCTATTAGTTGTAGGAAGGAATAGCCGAGCAGGTGATGACAGAGCTCAATCTGCGCTTAAACGAATCCCTCGTTGATACGTCACTCAATCAATAAGCCACTTCCGTATGCGGGCGAACACAATTCGCTTATTGGACTTGATGACAGTTATTGCTTCGATATGATATTTTCCCGTGGGTCTCAATGGAAGAGGTCAACTAATCCGACCATAGGAGATGCAAGCGCATCTCACTTTATAACTCTTAATGAAACCAATCTAACTAATAGAACTTCATTGGTTTAAATTATAGCTCGTATGTTTTTGGTAGGCAACCCAAATTCTTTTCTGGCGCACCGCTAACAGCCGGCTAATTAAACGAGTTACAGCTGTCTTTAGTGATATTTTGATAATAATCTTATACTCGGGTCTCTATAAATTTGATCTCGATTTTTTTATCACACTTCCGTTCGTATCATGTTTACATATAAAATGTTCCATTGGTGTAACATTTGAACTGGTTGACCGATTGATATCATATTCGCACAATATACGTGTTCAATCATGTAATCGAACTGACTGAATCAGTTTAAAATGTATTTCTATGATTTCAAATATTAAAATCTATACTAATATATAAAGCTGAAGAGTTTGTTTGTTTAATCGCGGTAATCTCAGGAACTACTGGACCGATTTGAAAAATTCTTTCGGTGTAACATAGTCCGTTAATC
>DWPQ01000146.1:0-21258 GCA_018251795.1 Perichares adela
GCCAACTTTCATCAAAATCCGTCTAGTAGTTATTTCGTGAAAGAGTAACAAACATACATACATACATCCTCACAAACTTTCGTATTTATAATATTAGTAGGAAGTATAAGAAGTATGTGTAGATTTATGTAAGTAGGTATACTAAAATTTGAATTCCAAAATAGTGTCCAAGTTAATTAAATTTATGGTTCATAATTTTGATCATAGTGGCTTCTACATGAAAGATAGATTATATGCTGTTGCGGACTTTCATTTAGAACTATTAAAGACAAACAATTGTACATTACATCATCTTTGTGTAACTCCTGGTTTAGGCAGCGTAAGCTAAGATAGCTCTCAGGTGGCTGATTTTTTTCCGACTTTTATGTAAACATCCAAATCCGTCAAGTGGTTTTTTCGTGAAAGAGTAACAAACATACATATATACATCCTCACAAACTTTCGCATTTATAATATTTGTAGGATAGGATAGGATAGTTGTGAGATATTCACATTCAGTCGTAAATATTTTTTGTCGTTAAACGGCGTAAATAATGTCTTTAACAACTTTACGATTACTGTAAAATGTTGAGCCGGGAAACTGATTGTCTCTACCACAACTAACGCCGAGATTAAATTGGGTGGTATACATCCAGCAGTCGCGGCTACCATCCCGTCTGTTGTTCAGCAAGGATACTTATGGATACAATAGGAGAGGATGGACATAATGCATGGATACCCCCATTACGCTCGAACTCTCACTGACTTCGACGCATTTTAGCAAAATGTATAATTTTATTATTAAAAAAAATCTCGTAAGAATGGATATTACGGTGCGAGCTTTGTAAATTTTTTGTCATCAAAGTAATAAATTAATCAAATTATTATTTTATTTATTGTTATACTTTCTAAGTATGGGACTCTACCAGTGTTTCTGCGGGAATAAGAATTTTATTAAGCAAATGGAAAAGCTTAAAAAAAATCTAATTTAGGAGATATAAATTTAATCTTTATTATTTAATCCAAAGACACAGGTGCGGAATTTGTGTATCATCTACGAATATCTATACAAAAATACACATCACGAAAATAGGATTTCAATGTTATTGAATACAATACTATATTTATTTTAACTGCATCAATCTATTCGCACCGTAATGTAATACATATCTTCAAAATTTCAACTTGTATGAATCACATTTTTTACCTACTGTTGTCTGCAACCCAAATAACACAAAAAATTTCTACCTGCTCGCTTAAGGACCTCACATTTGGGCACAATACGGATAGTAAACGGCTGATCTACAGCGATTATCCTGCTTCCGAGAGACCGTCTCAGTGAAAAATGTCCACAGACGGCGGGAGTCGCGTCGATCAATATTTTGTAGAGGGGTACACGGAAGTTAGCACCTTAATTCGATACCGCTCAAATTTGAAACGCGGCATTCATGTGTCTGTGATTGCGAACTCTACACCCCACGATCGCTTGTACTCTTCAAAAAAATATGTTTACCGAGTGAGAGCCCGTATCGTAAAGTACTGTGATTCATTTGGGTGAGCTCCCAGAAGGGGAGTTTGTCCATTTTTATATTTACATCGTGTCCCTCGCGGCATGCGCGGCGCCTCTTTGCCAGTCTCGCTACTACAGTTTCACGCACGAACACCAGTGCAATGAAAGTGATGTAAATATTGTTCCTACCATAATATTTACACTTGAATTGTTGTTTTCAAGTTCGGAAAATAGTGTATCAGTGTTGTAGTTGTCGATTTTAACGAATCTATGTGGTGTTTATGTGAAAACACGAACAAATTGTGAATTGTTTAGTTTCGATCGGACGAACTGTGTTCGAAGACATGCCACCCGTGCCTACTCAATGTATTTCAGGAAGCGTTTCAGCAAGGAACTTTTTGTTCTCATAATTCACGCTAGAGGTCAGTATTCAATTAAACATAGCAATAAATAAGTGTACGATAACTTTAAAATATGTAAAAATGCTTGATTGTATATAGATGCTTGTAGCTATTTAGGGTTCAAGCACCGATGCTCTTCCCTTTTGCATCCCTTCTCCGCCCTTTACGCATGATCGACCGGTCGAGTTTAGGGGTTCAGTGTAAGTAGGGTGCGGGTACTATACGCATTTATAACGATGTACCTATAGGTGCCCATTATGTTCATTGTTTCGTTTTGAACATTGATTTTAAACTTTATATACGTACTACAACAAGACTGTTTTGGCTGACAATCTATTTTTTATGGCTTTGCACACTATTTAATTCTCTAGGTAAACATAAGTTATTAGTACTTCTTTGTAATAAATTGAATCCGTTAATATTGAATATAATAGAAATACTACAAAACTCGTAAGGAATAATGAATAGGTGAACAAAATAAAGATTAATTGAATATTACATGTTGATCGACTATTATGTTATTTACATTTAGACGTCGGTTGCATGGGCCATTATTCACCATCTATAGCCACCGCAATTTATTATTCATGTTGCGAAAGGTTCCACATTAAATTGATAATTCATTTTTGTTTTCTCTCTATAAATAACGATAATTTATATAACTAACATTACAATTTTCAAGAAATGTACTGTTACTGTTAAAGATCATAATTAGAAGTAGGACTTCCACTAGTTTTACTCAATGTATTTAACAAACTACCTTACAATAAAACGTATGTTATGCTTTAATACATTAAACCTTTTTACTACAATATTATGTTCTAATAAAAATCACAATTATTTCTCTGACTAACCGACAATTGTATATGGATAAATCATAAAAAGCACAAACGATAACGTTCGAAATGAATTAAACTATGAGCAAGTACATCTACATCGCGCAGATCACAACATACATAACTACAATTTTTTATTGATAAAGTAACGTAGTGTTTATATTCTCTTTGGATAAGTAGGCAGTGAAGAGTGAGTGAAGCGTCTATCTATGCAGATAGGCACCTTGTAGAGCAAGAGCAAGATGTAGCGAGCGACATCGGACATGTTTGTTTTCATACCGGTCCGAATTAACGTCGCGATTGGTTCAAAATCCATAACTGGCCTCCGAGAGCCAGGTGTCGTTCACACCGCGGCCTCGCGCGCCTCGTCTCGTTAATCACTCGTGTTCGCTATTGTTATAGTGCGTCGTACAGCCATCTTTGTCAAATTACAGGCGATTCATTTCAATAATTCGGTTTGAGTTAACAAATGGAACAAAACGTTGATATCGTTACCGACGCTTCGCGTGTTCGATTTGAGTATAGTACTACATTCTCTTTTGTTTTATCGCTGACGCTCCGCTGAATGGAAGCGTTACGACTACGGCGTTAACGATCAGCCGACCATTAAAATGATGGATGATGTAGTCTTTTGCAAAAACAGTGTAAAGTGGTAGTTTTAGTGAATAATGTGAAGGGTGCTATTGGTGTTTATGTTTGGGCGTGCTTGTGATGAAAACTGCGTCGTAATTTGTCGTACACATTGCATAAATGAGTGGAATGGCGTTGCGGAGCGCGCGGCCCGGAGCATGCGCGCCAGTTTTCTCGCGATCGCTGGGAACGCACTAAATGCCCTTCGTTTACGTGCATAACAAAATGGGAAGGTCCAGGTTCCCCGGGAAACCGCTAAAATTTCAGAATAGAAAGCGTGTTAGTGTTCTGTCGGGTGCTGTTTATCATGAGAATGCTCCGGAGACTCAGCCAGCCAACCGTGGCTCGGCTGCCAACGATTTCGCTGGGGAGAAAGAGGTAAAGCTTTTATGTCGCGAAGTAATATTCTTTTGTGATTTAGTTACATAAAAAATTGAAGTGTTCATAAGGAAATACTATGTTTACGTAATAACTACAAACACAAACGAAGCGCCAAATGAATCGTAAGCATTTGGTATTTACATTGATGTCGTTGTACAGTTTTTATTTCATTTGTACGTAGCGATGTCAACAAAGAATAAAGATGTCAGAGCAAAACGATACCAAACAAGTATGGTGAAACACGAAGGCTAGGAAAAATATTCGTTTCAATGACTTCTTGTAATTATTATAACCTAACTTTCGTACTATTTAAGACAATGAAGTGACACTAATGTTATGTAGTGTCCTTGATTTATCTATCATTCTCTTTGCTATCACTGTTATTATATTCATATGTTTTACATTATTGAATGTAACCAATGATAAATACCTAACAATAGTTATTGAACAAGCTGCAGCGATTAATTTGTCCATCTTAGCCACCACTAGCTTTGTCATTGAAACTGATGCTCTCAATGACAGTCAGTCAGTCAACATATCACATATTTAGTTGCAGTGTCTTAAAAAATATAAAATATTTAAGTGATAATGTCCTCCTTATCTCAATGTCACAATATGTATAATAGCAATGTCTGACCTCGATGAAATGAAGCTTAAAGATTATAGATAGTAGGAACATGTTAAAATATGTTTTGAATTTTAACATCATTATTACATCTTTAGCAAAATAATATAACAAAGTTGGATTTTTAAATATTTGTTATCTAGTAATATTTGTGTTCTCAATTCACTATAACTGAACATGGCTTTATTTTTCTATTCATATAATAAAGTAATAGCTATATTGACATGTTTGTGGATATTACTTTCAATATAAATATAATGGAATACTATGAATTGTCTATACTTTTACTATTAAAACAAAATTTATTTAATATAGTATCCATTAATGTGATTGAGTTCATGACAAATTGTTATATTCATAATTGATCTATTCAAGATTCTATATGGAATGTTATGAGGCATATTTGAAACAATATTTTCATCATAACATATAATGAAGCATTACTAGCATCTCATATTGACAGGGTTTGAGCTCTAATCACCCATATTGGTCATGTGTAGTAGTAAAGTGTATGTTGGCATCCTCATTGTTTTTCCTATCAACGCAAGTTATTACTTTCTAATAATAGAATATTGAAAATTTGAGTTTTATGCAGGATTCATATTTTATATAAATCCCCTTCTTCAGTAATCTTCTGACCTACATATGACTCTAAATATTGAAACCAATATCTTATAGTTTGGTATGTATCAGAATTTATTATAGTAATATCCTTAATAACCTGGTTCACAAACCTTGTAAAATATATAAAAATAAGTGTAGCCAGTGAAATTATGTGATATAATATAAACAAGATTCTTAAATGTGAAATGAGTTACTAAATTTTTATTTACAATTCACATACATGTGTTATTAACACAAGTCATATTTCAGAAATTCCGTCTGCGTGAATCTGTAAAGGCCGCTAGGGCCAACAGCAGAATGTCCATCAGAAACAAAGTATTTCAGAAAATTCATTTATGTGTGTTATCTTAGAATAAATTTGAAACTGACATTTACAATATTACAAATTATTAATTCTGTAGTACTTTTATTTGTAAATATTTTCTTAGAACTTTTTCTGCCTTTGGGTAATTTCTATCCAATCGAAATCTAGTTTTCATTGTTATATATTATTAATTCCATTACCTCCTCATATTATCGTAATAAATTAGTACAAGTTAGTTTTTTAAACCATGTAACACACATACAAAAGGGTTATGAACTAGGAATTGAAGGTCTCACCATTTGTCATTGATTGATTGTAGTAGGTTTATGACTGGCTGGTATTAAATTTATTAATGTGATTAATGATGTAACATTTCAGGAAGAAGAGAAGAAAGAAAATAATGAAAATGAGGAAAATGCCCTTTGTGAGAATAAAGTGATTAACAGTGTGTTAAAAAATAAGCAAGAAAATTCAGATAATATCACTGATCCATCGAAATCACCTGTGAGAACAAGATCACAGAACAAAATGGAACCGAACAAGCCAGATAAACCCAAACCTGTTAAGAAGACGGTAACATTTGGTACTGTTGAAAGTTGTGAAGATATCTTCTTGCCTCTAAAAAAGGTTCCTATAAAACATCATGCTCCTCTTGTGTCTATCATAAAGAAGAAGTCTTCACTCAAACAAACAGAGTATTCAACTTTCAATGGTATATTAAAACCAGCTAAATTAACCGATCTGAGTTCAAAGTCATCATTGGACCATCAAGAGGGTTATCTCAGAAAAAATTTGAATCCTTTGTCAAAACCAGTTAATAAATTTTCACAGTTCAGTGAAACTCGGTGTATTTCACCTCCACCCAGAAATGCTTCACCAGTCGAGAAAGAGAGTGGCAATACTAAATTTGTATTACCAGTGAGGAGTAGCCATTCTTCTCGAGTTATCAAACCTAACAAGAGGTTTATTGATGGCGAAGATCAGACTATTTTAACAACTAGTATAAGCACAGGAAAAGTTCTCAAGAAACCCAAACTCAAGAGGCTTGTATTTAACAATTTACATGATAATGAAGACTCACCAGAGGAAGATGAAAATGATAAAGTAAATGAAGCTGAAAAGAGTAAAGATAAAAATTCATTAACTTCCTCTAGTCTGTTCAAGGACAAGACTACTCATTCATTTACTAGTTTCAATACTGGTTCAAGAAAAGTACCGAGAGATTTGTTCTCGTATGATAAGGAGCAAGATTACTCTCAGGATGAGGATTCAAACATAGATAATAGAGAAAAGCTTAAATCACCAGAACCAAATAAAGAAGAACGTTCTGGTCATGCAATGAGGAAACTTATGGATATCTCAGATGCAAGTACTTCAACCAGTACCAGTAGCGGTTCTGAATCAGAGGAAAGTTGGGAAAGTGAAAGCCCTGGTGGTAGTGGTGATGAAGAAGAAAAGCAGCCTCCAGCTAGTCCAGAAAAAGAAAAATCATCAGCATCTCAACTTCTTAGAGGGAAAGTTATAATTAGAGAGGCCAGACTGCAACTAACTACTACACCACAGGCTACCCCTGGACTAGATGGTCCCTTTTCTATACTTTCATCAGTTTCACGTAAGTAATAAATTTTTTATGTCTATAGTCGATCTTTGTTGGTAAACAGTTATTACTGCTAATGGTGAACAGTCACCTCTGCTGGATGCTTGCAACACTAAAGACATCAGTAATACATCTCCATAAAGAGAGCCGAAGTTAAAATATAGTTCAAATGGCTTCATTTTATCTTTTCATATTAAATTGTTTGCCTAGGCTTAACATATAAATAAAACATAATTAATGTATTTAAGTTATACATCCATTACAGAGGTACCTTTCCTTTTTTTTATTTCAGCTGTCAATCTTCCAACCACAGTAACTTGCGGTGTGTGTGGAGCTGTAAGATTTTATAGGTTTGTCAAACAAGCTCGTAAATTTGGAATTTACTCATGTGAATCTTGTCGTAAGTTCATATCCAAAATGTTGAAAAAGGAGAAAATTTCACATAGAACAGGTCCTATTGTCATGCAATGTCTGAAAGGAGAAGGTAAGGCTATTTTATATACTGTACATCATTTAATGGAGGGAATTGAATAAAGCTCTTTTTTTTTTTAATATTTAATGCTTCTATCGTGTTGTTGGGACACAATTAATTCTGCCAATGTCGAGTGATTAACGAGACACGTTATATTTAATGAAGTTTGGTCGGTGGTAAATCAACTTTATTTATTGGTAAACCAAAATTATTTTTTGCAGGTACCTGTCATGTCCCTCCAATAGTACGATCACAACAATGGAAACTACTCCGTTGTACCAATAAGGCTCGTTGTCCTGCTTGCTGGTTAAGAATGTGTCTAAAAGCTTTCCAGGTACCACCAAGTATAAGGGCAGGACTTACTGCTATGCTACCTCCGTTCATGAGAGCTGAAATTAAGCAAGTAGGACCTCTGGTACCTGTAAACCCCTTAAGGATTTCTTCAACAAATACTGTTACCAACCAATCAGTATTTGGTACTATATCTAGTCCAGACAATGAAACTAATATATTTGGAACAGTTGCAACATCAAAATCCACCAAGAAATCTACGGATGAAGTTGAAAAGATTGAGGTACCTATTTTAATAAAATATCTTTGTGTAAAATTATGCATTGCGAAAACAATATTTAAAACTTATTGTTTAATACACATTTATTATGAATTTTCAGGAGAAATTACAAAAGGAACCAGAGACAATCAAGGAAACCACTGAAGATTTCAGTACTAATAGAAAACGACGATTGACTAGGGTAAAGGTTCGAAAGAAAGAGAAGGGTGAATCTAAACAGGCAGAGGATCCTAAGAGACAAAAGATGGAGCTCAAAGGGCCAAGAGTCAAACATGTCTGCAGAAGTGCTTCCATTGTCTTGGGACAACCCATTGCAACATTCCCGACACAGGAAGAGAAAGCTAAACAAGATAAGCCAGGTGCTCATGAGGTTGAGACCAATTTACGACCAGTTGAGAAAGACAGGGATACAACAGATGTGTCTGGATGTGATTCTGAAGCGGATACTGAGAACAAAGCTCCTCAGATAGTCCCAGAAGTTATGGTTGCAAAGGAGAAAGATACAGACAGTCAAATTGAACCTAAGAAAAGGAAGATTGACACAACACCACCTCCTCCTCCGCCACCGCCACAGACAACAGTTTCCACCAAGCCACAGAACAAGACAGAGTCCAGTGAAGATGAGGTTGTCATGGATCTTGTTCCTAGAAAGTCAACATCAATAAAACCACTGACAAATATCACAAATGTATGTATTGTGTTAGGACTTTTTTTTTGTTGATTTGGCTTCTTGTGTCACTGAGACATTATCCTGCCAATACTAAGTTACTTCATCATTATCAGCAAATCATTTTTATTAAATGCAATATTAAAGTTGTATTCAATATGTTGCAGGTTCGTGGTCGATCTCAAAAGTCATATGTTCAGAACCGCCCAGAATTAATATGTGTAGACTTTTGGGAGAGCTATGATCCAGATGAAGTTTGCAGTTCAGGTTTCGGCCTGATTGGAACAGCTCCATTCACTGTTGCAAAGTTGTGCTTCTTATGTGGAAGTGCAGGAAGTGAAAAGGTTAGTACATAATCTTAAGTTATATGTCCATTACATTAAAATTTCATATAAAGTTTACAAAATATAACCACCATCTCGTATAAAAAATCCTATAAAATTAAAATGGCTTCTTAACTGACTCTGCAACATAATAACTGAAATATATTTTATGTTTGAAGTATAAAGCAAATGTATGCTTATGATTTACATTTACTTTCTACTTTATTCACTTTAACATATATAAGTGTTCTAAATCATCTACATAGCTAGAAGTACAACTTCAGTATAAACTCATTTTTATGGAAGGCTAAAATCTAACTCCGGTATTGTAATACATAGAGTAATAATACCTTTTTAAGACAACAGTTTTTTTTTTACTATGCTTTAATTCATTTATTCATCAATCATACAATAATTTTTATATTTTTCTTGTAGATGCTAGTGTGTTCGAGTTGCTGTGAGTGGTACCACAGTTGGTGCGCCGAGGACGCTGGCGGCGGCGGCGGCTGGACGTGCGCTCGTTGCGTTTGGTGCGCGGCGTGCGCACGTCCTGCCGCCCGTCTGCGATGCCGCTCGTGCGCTCGACACTACCACGCCGCCTGCCTGCCTGCCGCGCCACCAGATCATCGCAGTGACTGGCCACAGGTAAATAAGCTATGTTTGAAATTGGAATGTTAAGACTAGTTCACAGATAAAAAAATCAGTAAAGGAAAACATTAATGCAATTCCAAATCTACAAAACAATTTTGGTTTGTTTTTTTTATTACTACAAAATTAACGTACTTTAGAATTATCTAGTTTTATACAAAGTTCTCAATCTTTCAATAGGTTTGTGGTGCCTGCTTGAAATGCAAGAGTTGCGATGACCCTCGTGTCAACAAATTCGTCGGAAGCTTGCCCTTCTGTAGGCCGTGCTTCAAATTACGGCAAAAAGGAAACTATTGCCCATTGTGCCAAGCTTGCTACAGGGATAATGATTTTGATAGCAAGGTATTTATTCTGACTTGAAACATCTAGTTATATATTGTCTGTTTCAATAAGACTGGCAAGAGTTGTAAACAAACCTTTGTCTAGTGGAAAATCACGTAGTTATTAAATATTCCACTTGCATTACATCATATTTAACATAATGAGGTTTCTGTAATTATATTAGCATTCATAATAACATTGATATTTATGCCAATGTTCACTGTAAAGCTAAAATATGTAAAAAGTATTAAAACATGAAATTTAGTTTATGTGTTTATATATTTATGTTTTTTAGTTTAGTTAATATGTATGTAAATAGACAATGGTATCTGATAATGTTGTTCAGGTTAAAAAACTAATAATGCAAAAAATTGATCCATATTACCACTAAAAAAATATTCTTTAAAAAAAGAATATCACGTAAAGATCACTCAACAAAATCCTTAATAATTACCTGTATGTATAGATACTGAAATAGTTATAGTAAACTTGGTTATTATTCAATGCAGTATACCATTCATCATCAGTTACAAGTAAAAACAGATTATACGATATCCAGTTTGTTTACATTCTTCGTCAATGTTATTGAAACAGATACTAATTTGAAGGTAACGATTCTACAAGTATTTTTAAAAACGAATAATATACATACATCTTTACAGATGATGGAATGTGGTTGGTGTGGGCGATGGGTACATGCAAGTTGTGAAGGATTATCTGGTGAAGGCTACCAATTGCTATCGGCATTACCTCCATCTATTGAATACATCTGCTGTAAGTGTATGCCTCATGATCCACCTTGGAGGAAGATGCTAACTGATCATCTCAAAGGGAGACTTTTGCATCTTCTGAAACTGTTGGCAAAAAATAAGAAAGCCTGTGCACTATTAAAACTTACTCCGCATAAAAATACACCTGTACCGAATAAACCATACAGATTGATGTCGCCGCAAGCCATACGAAAATTACACTTTGATGGTGGTGATGAATCTATGAAAAACACGACAGAGACCAAAGTTTACCGAAACACTGCAAGAGGGCGGAGAACAACGCACTTCGCTCAAAACAAATTCGAAAATACAAGTATGTCTCAAGTTTGGCATTGCTCGTCGTTACTAACAGACGTTGAGATGGAAAAGGAAGAAATTCCACATCCATCGCATAAAGTTGTAAATCTGCAGGAACCACTTATGCAAAACAAGGAAATATGTTTTTCTACAAGCCTTTATAGTACTAAAACTGAGTTTGACACCCCCCTTGTAGAAGTCCATGAAAACTACCCACCACAAAACAAAGCTGAAAAAGCCACTACGATGTTACCAACACTCCATGACGATAAATATGAACCTATATCAGATGATGATGAGCCAGTGAAAAGTTTCGGACATGAAAGAAGTGAGCAAGATTTGAGTCCTGCAGTCATTAGACATCCAGATACCCCTGTAGAGGATGCACTTGACGAGATGAGTAGGATAACCTCTCCATCACTATTGGATGTGAAGAAAAGAGTTAATATGGATGAATATGTATCATTGAAAGATTTTAATCATGACATGAAAGCTGTTATTGAAAGAACATCAAATATTGACCTTCAAACAATATATAAGGACTTATTCTCTGAAACCTTTCCATGGTTTGATTGTGAAAATAATTGTTTACAACCTAACCTAGAAGTAGAAGGGGAGCAGGATGATACAGACTCTATAAAGGACATTGAAATGTCTGATGTGAAGGGCGTAAAACAGTCCATACAGTCTGTGGCACGGCCACTAGATCAAATTGTACCAAAATTGGAATCAGAAGGACAGAAGGAAGAAGAGGAGTTGTTGGAGTTTTATCCTATGGTTGATTCACGATTTTGTATTCTTTGCAAGACAGTGTCTGATGGTGCGCCAGCAATGGAGGGTCGATTATTGTATTGCGGACAAAATGACTGGATACATGCTAATTGTGCATTATGGTCTGCAGAAGTTTTTGAAGAAATAGATGGCTCTCTTCAGAATGTTCACTCAGCCATCTCAAGAGGCAAAATGATCAAATGCGCTATTTGTGAGGTGAAAGGTGCTAGTGTAGGCTGTTGTGCTAAGAACTGTAGTGAAACATATCACTATGCTTGTGCAAGAAAGGCAAGCTGTGCTTTCATGGATGATAAGAGAGTGTTCTGTCCGACTCATGGTAAAGATGTACCAAAGAAATGCCTACAAAAAGATGCAGATTTTGAACTAACAAGACCAGTATATGTGGAGCTTGATAAAAAGAAGAAAAGGTATAGTGAAATTAGTAAAGTACAATTTCTGATGGGTTCGCTGACTGTTAACAGTCTTGGCAAAATAGTACCATCTGTATCAGATTTCGAAGAATTCTTAATGCCTGTTGATTTCTCCTGCAGTCGTCTCTTTTGGTCTTGCAAGAAACCTCTAAAGATTGTTAGGTACACGATTAAGACGAAACTGATATTGGCTGAACCTCTACCTGGATTTGACTTTGGTGTTAATATAACAGTTGATCACTCTATGGATGTACAAGTTGTAGACAGAGTTATAGCTGAGATTGGGGCATGGCACGAGAGCTTAGAAACTGGATCTGGAAAATCAGTACTTATGCTGAAAAATGATAAATCTCCAATTAAATTTGGGAATGCTGTGACATTAGAAGATCTTGCAGTTAAACAAGTTGTGGAATTTCTGCTTGACAACGTATGCAAACAAGAGCAACAAGATGATGAAGAACCTCAAAACACGGCAGATCTTTTACCACCTGAAGTTAAAGATGCTATATTTGAAGATTTGAATCATGATTTATTAGACGGTATATCAATGCAAGACATATTCCCGAAGTTAATGTCTTATGAAGATCTAGTTGCAATGGATTTGAAGAACAATGAATTCTATGGGGCATTAAGCCAGGCAGATGACAAGTCTGATTCCCGTTCGTCAGATTTTATTGACGATCTACTCAATGCTCGGTTGGAATCGGGAAATAAAGAATTAAAGAGAAGTAAATCAGAAATGCTATTACAAAATCATAACTTGAAAACATTAACCACTGGACGTGGTCAACAAAGGTCCACCAGTTTAACCTGGAATAATAAGTTTGATTCCAGTTTCTTGTCATCTACAATTAAGCGATGCAAAATGAGCAAATCTTCAACAGTGACTGGTAAACTGAGTCCTGTTCAAAGGTCTACTTTATCAGAAAGTCCATTAGAGACAATCAAAGAAGGAGAAAGACCACAAATTGATAAAAAAGTAAAAGCTGAAACTAGCACAAGTGGCATTAATGATGAAGTACCCCATACTTCAGGACTAAATTACCGCACCACGTCTCCTAAAGAGAAAGATGAGATTACTACTGAGAAGACCAAGACTGAAGACTACTTCCCGGATGTTATTGACTTTTATACTAAGATACAATGCAGCCCAATTTCACAGTTAGATGGAGCTGCTGATTGGTCAGGATCTGAAAGTTCATGCAGTTCTCGTCCTGGAAGCCCCAACGAAAATGATTTCACTCCAATATCACAGCTTGATGGTGCTGAAGATAATACGGGTAATGATAATATGCCACGAAATCAGACAAATCAGTTTTTGTACAGAGCTAGTGGATCTGAGAGCACTTATACAGTAACCATTGCTGGAAATTCAATAAGTGGGCAACCGGAATTTGTTATGAGACCTTTGGATGATAGCTCAGTTGTTGCAGGCCAAATGGAACAGCTAGTGAGATGTGACAGATGTCAATGCACCTACCGAAACAAGGAGTCATATGACAGACATATTCCTTCTTGTGATATGATGTCTACCAGTGAAAGCGAGAGTGAGAATCCTAAGTCACCTGAAAATAGGACATTGACAACATTGCAGAATGCATTCCAAGGAGGCTTTGCGCAACCCATGATAATTCACGCCGGCGTTGTTAGCGGTACTGAAAATACTGTAAAAGCGGAAGGTATTTCTGCACGGCGGACGTCAATTAATACGAGGCAAATAACGATTAACGGCACAATAGTAGAAACACCGTCGCCTGGTCCATCCAATGAAATGACAATGACTATTACAGAACAAATGAAATCTGGGACTGTAATTTTTGACCAGAGCAAAACAACTAATGTCCAGGTGTCAGGCAATCAACAAGTACTATCATCTCCTCAAATCGTAGTTACTCCGCAGATGTTGTTACCACCTCCTAAAACGAGTTCTGCAAGTGGACAGAAAATAATGACACCTCAAATTATTACTCAGCCTGGGATTCTACCTTATAATATTTGTGTAAAACCAGGAAATGGAACTAATTTACAACAAATCCAGGGTGGAACTGACATGGCACATTTGCTGTCAGGAACAGGAGGTATCCAAGTAATATCATCAAATTCAAATCAAGTTCTTACAATTCCCTCAAATCAGATGTACCAAGGGAAGAATCAAGTTACAAACTTTCCCAATATGGCCAGTGCGTCGTCAATTGCTCTACCAGTGAACTCTATTCAGGGAATGCCTAATACTTCGATAATTCAGAACATTCAACCAATGATTCGTCCACAACTTCAAGGAAATCCAACTATTGTAGTACCTGCAATGACAGCTCAAAGATTATCCTCGCCGAATTCACAAACCAAACAACAAATTATAATTCCGGGAACGCAAAAATCTCCTAAGAAGCAACCAGCGCCTGTTCAACCAAAACCAATTTTCCAGAGCACAAATCGTGGAAGAGGTCGACCAGTACCAAAACCAACTACTATAAAGAGACAGCAGACCAAGCTAGAGAAAACGTTTACTACCATCAATCAGTCTCCACTGGGTGCAGGCAACACTGTAATACAGTTGCAAACAAATAACCAGACAGGGCAGCCCTCTATTATTGTACAGCCAGTCGCAAATCAAAACATCATGTCCTATGTGGAAGCTTTATCTCAACAACAAAATCAAAATATGCAGTATATAGCCACCATTGCACCTCAAGGAGATTTTAAAACTGGGCCAACGCAATTTATTTCACAAAGCGGTCTTGTGCCTCAAACATTCCAAATCCAACAAACAGAATCTGGAGGATTAGTGGCTGTGCCTAGTGGGGGAATACCAGTGTTGCTGCCTCAAGGTAATGTTGGAATTCTACCACAAGCTATACAGCAAGGAGCTACGATTTTACCTCAAGGCACAATACAAGCACAAGGAATCCTTTCCCAAGGACCTAACGGGCCGACAATTTTGCCCCAGGCCATACATACACAAAATGGTGCTACAATAATCCCTCAAGGGACTATTCAAGGACTTACATCTGGGAACCTAACATCTCAGACTGCCACACTTCTTCCTAATAATACAATACAAACAGGCACAACAGTAGTACCTCAAAGTGGAAATGGTCAAACTACAATAATACCTAATGCTTTATCCTCACAAGGCAATACTCTGATTTCATCAGCGCCTGGAACAACAATTTTACCACAAGGAACAACAATATTGCCCCAATTTTGTAATGACCAAGTATTACTTGGGTCAACTCCTACTTTGGAAATGGTCACAGATCCTTCAGGATGTATGTACCTAACGACAACGCAACCTGTGTACTACGGTCTAGAGACAATTGTGCAGAATACGGTGATGTCATCACAACAATTCGTATCCACAGCAATGCAAGGCGTTCTAGCACAAAACAGTAGTTTCTCTGCGACAACAACACAAGTATTCCAAGCTAGCAAAATCGAGCCGATTGTAGAAGTTCCCACAGGATATGTGGTCGTGAATAATGTTGGAGATGGTGTAGCTGTATCATCTGCAGCTAATGTCGTTACAGCACAAACTGTGCAGTCTGCGCCCCAAACAATAAAGACTGTTAAATCTAATATTCCAAATTTGACTCTACAACCTTTGCCCGACAAGCAAAACACTGGTAATAGACAAACACCAAAACTTATACAAATGAGTCCAGTATCTATTGGCGGATCACAATCCGGTGCAGTAATAACTGGAAGGCAGAATCTGAATCCTATTACTTCACAGATACATAGTATGTCATTATCGAATACATCTCAAAACCTTCAGAGAACGAATATATCTAAACCAACCAGTATATCTATGTCTCCAAATGTGACTCTGATTTCATCGACCGGACAACCTGTAATGGCGATATCTCAGTCTATACCAAATTCATCAACGTCGTTTTCGTTGCAGTCAATACCGCTATCACAACCTATAGTGTCGAGCTCGATTGCGCCATCGTCAAATAAAATGAATAACAACATGAAGATTGAAAATTCCCATGTGATTGAAATCAGTGGAAACTTACAAGATAATTCAAACTGCACGAGTATGCCAACTATAAGTGTTACACAAAGCATTAAATCACCAACACCCTGGCGACAAATGAGTTCTACTAATAACAGCATATCAGACAACAAAATAGATATGCATAACATTACTATGAAAAATACAGCTAGTTCAAGTAGCTCATCTATAAATATTCAAAATAACATTTCTCTTGGAAGACAGCATTCTCATAATGAAGCTGAAAAATTGAATCAAAATTGTCTCCTTTCCGTATCGAACAGTGGAAATGTGGTGTCAAGCATGAATTCTCATCAATTTGACTCCAATTTAAATGTTAATCATCATTCTTCTGGACATACGTCCTCTAATAATGTCATTCAAATCACATCAGGAAATATTTATCCAACTTCGTCTATGAACAGTAACTTTGATGCTGATACGACACTAAAGTTAAGCAAGATTAACGCGCTTTCAAAGGCTGAAGGTGGTCATTTGAACTTCTCGCAAGAAATAATGGCATCCCATTCCCACATACAAAATGACAAAAGTTTTCAAAATATGGGTCCAAGTGATAATAAACATAACTCTGATAATATGACAAACCAATTGAATATTCACAAATTGAGCAGCTGCCAAATGGCTGGTAATATGAACAATTCTCCAGCTATAAGCATCATACCTCACAATGTTATTAGACCTCAAATGCAAAACAATCAAAATAGTATTTCTGTGTCTAATAATCAGAATCAATTATGTGCAGCTTCAAACAATACTTCTCATGGACAAGTTCAGATTTTAAATTCCGTAAATAACTCAATGCAAAATGTGAATATGTCGTGTCAAGAAATGACTATAAGTCGATCAAATGTACAAGTATCTAATGATAATAATAACCAACAGAATAATCAACAGAATGATATGATGAGTTCTTCTATGAATACCTCTAATATGGTGCATGGAAATATGCAAATGATGCCGCATGAAACTAATCAACTTACTTCTAATCAAATACACATCATGAATGGCCAAATTCAGCAGCATAACCGGCAAATAGATAATACAAACCAAATGAATCAACTAACCCAAGGAGCGAACAATAGATCCTTCCACGATAATATTCTTACTAATCAACAAAGCCACGCCCAGTCTAATATGATTCCCACCCGAAATACTCCTGAAAATAACAGCCTTATCAACCAGAGTATGAATATGCATAATATGTCTACCAATCATAATTTAAACCGCTCTGATCTTAATGATTTGTCTCACATGCATATGAATCAACCAATGACAAACATGAATAATATACAGAATAATAGGTTGATTATGGACAATATGCAAAATCATGGACTTAATAATATGAATCATCAAATGCATCCAAATAGATCGATGGATTCAATGCATAGCCAACAAATGCATTCCATGCAACAAATGAACCATCATATGAGCAATAACGCAGGTCGTACACAAGTTGATAACAACATGCATTTAAGCCAACAAATATCCATGCAGCAAAATAGACAAATGGATAATATTGTTCACCATCACCAACATCAAATGTCTAACGTTATGCAAATGCAAAACAATCGCTCTCACATGGATAACAACTTAATGGGGATGCATCAACATGTCCCAACTCAGATCCATAATAGACAAACAATGGATAATAATATGCACATGCACCACATGTCAGGGAATACAAATATGAATATGAACAGTCAAATAGATAATTCAAATGTTATGTCCAATATTCACAGTAATCGACATGATAATAATGCGATGTCTATGCCGAACCTCAATACTATGAGCCAAGTGCAAAATAACAGGACTTCAATGGATCACTCAAATCTTATGCAACATCAAATGAACAACATGAATTCAATGAATAATATGAATATGCATAATAACATGCAGATTTCCAACACAAATCATCAGACAATGAATAATCCTTTGATGCATGTTCCTAATATTCCCGACATAAAGAACGAAATACAAAATTCTTGTAGTGGCAGCTGTTCAAACAATTCTTCACAATTTTCAAGTAATCAGTCCTCTTTTGAAATATGTTCAAATATGAATTCCAATAACAACATCAATGTTAATAATACTGGAAATATAATGCACGGTATGGGTGTGAACAATGCAAATATGGTAATGAATAATACAAGTAATAATTCCATGTATGGAACCAATCCAAATAACTTATCTAGCCATGAAATATTGATGAACTGTAATAATACAACAGATCACAGTGTGAACAACTTGATGCCAGGTCCTTCAAATCATATGATGATTAACAATACGCAACCGCATACAAATACTACCAGTAATCAGATGCTGAATACCCAAATGCCAGCTAACTCTCAAATCAACATAAACAGCTGCACTTTAAATAGTAATACAACTACAAATCAACTATCAAACGTTGAAACACAAATTAATAGAGCTTCTTTGCCAGTGAATGAATCACCTAAATTTACACAAGAAACTCTAAGAGGGAAAAATATTATGGGACCACCATCTGCACCTAGCATGCCTTTATCAAATAATATATCTAACAATGATTGTGCAAAAGTAAATATTGTAAGTAACGACAAGCAAAACCATACAATATCAGTGAACAATCAAATTGGATATCTACAAATGAATTCCCAAAATAACAGAGTAATTAATCTACCAGAAAGGAACAGAATAAACAATGCAAATCTTGAACCTAATATAAACCAGCATGTACCTCAGCAGCATAACATACGTGTGGTGACTAATAACACTAATAATAATGTACCAGGAATTTCGACAGATCCATTGGCATTCCAGCAAAAAACTGAAAATAGTGGTACCATGATTAATGTGCCTTTCCAAGCGATTCCAAACAGTGCTCCAATGAATATAAATGTCAATTCAAGCAATAATACCGTTAATATTACTGTACAGAACAATTTGGTTGATCCCAAAATTGCTTCTAAGGCAGCTGCAGACATTAATTTCCCTATTCAAGCGAATTCAAATCTGCTTCAGAATCAAAATAATTCCAACAACATGATATGTATACCGGTCCAAAATAATACCATAAATTTACCAACTCAGAACAGTTCAAGTATTATGTTGCCTAAAGCACCACCAACTCAGCAGTCTGGAATTCCTACTAATGTTGTTAATCCCATGTCCATGCGACCAATGAACAGGGTATTGCCATTGCACAGAGATGGTCAGAGTAAATCTTCGACAAAAACCGCAACTAACAAAACACCATCGGTACCAAAACAAAGACCTGTGAGTCATGATATGCCTGATCTAAACGTAAAGGAGGAGAATGTAGATAGTGATCTAGAAAAGGCTATTGAAGAATCAAAACGAATAATGGAATTAGAACGCGCTAAAAAAGAGAAGGAAGAAAGAGATGCAGTAAGAGCTATGCAGTTATCGGCAGAAATACATCAGGCTAACACGAGCTCTGCACCAACAGATGTGGAACTACCACGGAATAGTCAGTCTATCCAAAACGCCCCTAAGATGACATCCTTACCAAATTTAGATGCAGATTTAGAAACTGAAACGCCGAAAGTTCTTGTCGAAAAAGAAATTAATAAAACCCCAGTCACGGCAAGATTGTCAAATTCGTCTACAAAAGTTATGAAAAGATCATTCTCAGACAAAAAAACGGAAAACAATGAAGCAACTACAGTGAAGAAACAAAGTAAAATCGTAAAGGGACAAGAAAATAAGGCGTCGCTTTCTAAGCAGGCGCCGGACCCGCCAAAAGATGATGGACCGAAATTAATTTACGAAGTAACTTCAGAAGACGGGTTCAATTATACCTCAACTTCACTAACAGATCTTTGGGCTAAAGTAATAGACGCTGTACAGAATGCTCGAAAACAATCAGGTCTTCCTCTTATTCAGTACAATCTACCGTCTACCCTCTCTGGTGCGCATCTTTTAGGACTGAACAACAACGCATTGAGATACCTTATTGAGCAACTTCCTGGGGTAAGTAAAAAAATATTTTATAGTAATGCAAGTTGCATTGTGATTTGAAAGTTATAAGTAAAAAATATTATTCATTTTCACAGGCAAGTCGTTGCACTAAATACAAAATACGGCAGGGCAGGCCGCTTAGCAGCTGGGACAATAACCTGGACCTAAGCGAAGGTTTCAAGGAGAGTCCTTGGGGGAGCGCTCGTACCGGCCCTGTTGCAAGGAAACAGAACCACGACATGTTCAGTTGGATGGCTTCGCCTTTCAGGGAGGAGCCACCACCATTTGGCGGTCAAGAGGGCGAAAGCTCGATCTCTAGGTATGTTTAAACGGAGTACGTTATAAATAATTCATATACATAGATCATTTGTATGTCAAATAATGGTTGGTGTATTTGTTTACAGGCGCCTTGCAACGCTACCACCGGCGATGAGATTTAGGCAACTAAAAGAGACTTCGAAGGCGTCAGTGGGCGTCTATCGATCACATATACACGGACGAGGTTTATTCTGCAAACGGGACATTGAAGAAGGTAATAGCACATTTACGTTTGATCCTGTTTTCCAATAACGATAACAAAAATGTTGTGACATCCATAAGTATAAAACAGTGCAGACCAACGGGTTCCTCTGTATTTAGAGTTGGCGATTATTTTGTTGAATCAGCTGTCGTACTAGTTTGCTAAGCTGTGATAGTTGAATGGCGAAGCACGTTGGAGTGTTAGTTAGTTACTTAATCATTCACTTAAAAAGTATATATTGTGCATCCATAAACAAATTTTTAGCAACGGGTACTCATGATGATGATGTTTGAGAGTACCCGTATCATGCCAAAATATGTTCCAATTTAAAATCACATGACCAAATGTTTTTTAATTTTTTTATTTATTTAACAGATTTGTACACACAAAATATTATACAGAAACTTAAAACTAAACAAATTTGTACAGGGGTTCTACTTATTTAATATCGAAATCTGTTCCAGTAGACCCGCAGCAGGAAATAGCCAAATATAAGGGAAACCAAGTGCTTACTAAAAACCATATAAAATACAATATAATACGATAATTTTGTCAAACTATAGGTACAGATATAATACATACAACTACACATATACAAATAT
>DWPQ01000147.1:0-21206 GCA_018251795.1 Perichares adela
CCATGGCGAACGCGACGTCGACCGTGTGTGTATAAATTTTGTTTTCCACGGAAAACTGTCGGTTATTGTTTGTTTATAAGTGAAAAGACTTCACGATAAGTAACTTCAAGTGTGTACATATTAACAAGAACACTGGTTTTTTGTCGAAAAATAAAAGTTTTGTGAGCAAAGTTATAACGAACTCTGGGACCAGTTCAGACTTTAGGTGTCAACGAGGTAAGAAACTGAAGCTTATTCCAAGATTACGACGGCTATAATTAACAGTTTCCGCGCTAAAGCATGTTTTTGCGCTCTTAACTCGATTAATTATCCGAATCTAGTTCAGTCACTGTCTCATGCAACTTGGGTAATAGTTATAAATAATTCTCTGAAAGGTTATGTCTTGTCTTTCTGAATATCGTAGAGATATCCACAGAGTAAAGATTGTTTTAGAGTATAGTTATGCGAGTATAACTTGTGGCGGCCCTTTCTGGCGGCATGTTTACAAACACGATTTGTGGTCACCCATTGACCTAGAGAATGTTTAGGTATTGAAATTGGGACGAATAATAATACAAAGCATTTAAAAATAATTTTATAATGCTTTGAATTTAATTCACACGCATATTTCATCTTATTTATATCTTAGTATTTAATATTTTGTTTGTATGTTGTTTACAAGTTACTAAGACACTTCAGTAAACTTTTAAAGATTTTACTTCTAATGTTGGTATGCATAATACTTAAATGGATATCTGTTATAAATGTTTGATAATCAAAAATATTTGGAGTAAAAATATGTGTAAAATTTTAATGCAATTAATAGATGTACTAATTTTCATTCCTAATCCCCTATGGTCTTTAAAATTGTAAGACTGAAGTATTTATTCAGACTTTACACATATTTTGTGTATTCAGTTCGTGGCCCACTGCTGGGCAAGTCTATACAAAGCTAATAATGGACTGTCCAATAATAACATGCGGCTTGACTTTTGGTTAGTGGCATCCTAAATACTTCAAAGATAAAACGGCCTTTATTTATTTTTAATAGCTAATATTCATTTATGAGTACAATTTTTGTAAAAATAATTTTATTGTGATATAAATATGTGCAGGTTGTTTTCAGCATGTCATAAATATAAGCAACTTATTTAATGTCTGAATTTGATCATAATTGAATTTGAACTAGATAACATAATCAAACACACAATAATATATTCCATATGTATGTGGGGACGAGTCAGATAGTAGTACATTAACATTCAAATATAATGTATAATAAATAATAATAATGTTCAACTCTGAGTAAAACATTCCTGTCAGAAAATATAAGTTTATTTAAATATTATTTAAAGATGACTTGTGGAAATAAAGTCTAGTCAGTTAATTGATTACTCCACTACTGTCATTATAGAATTTCCTAATTCGTTAGATGACACAATTTTCTTTAATATCATATACAGTAAAATTAAACTCTAAAATAATTAAATGATAAACATGGTTATGTGGTAAATTACAAGGTAGTGAATTTTATATACTATTACCTTTTTTTGCCGTTTTATTTAATACTTAAAATTCTACCTTAAACACATGCCTTCCATGCATTTTGCAATTAATTTTAAGTGTGCATATCGATTCTCAAAGATAAAACAGTTTCCAATGTATCTGAATATTCAATTTAGTAAATAAAATAAATGTTAACAGTCTTGGGTAATCTTTGTTCATAGACATTGGTTTGAGATTTGTCTGCCTTACAACAAGTATTTGTTACCCAGATTAAATAAAAAAGAAAACATAATAAAATTGTATACAACGAAACAGTATCAGAAGTAATTAATTGTTTTACAAACAACTAGCCACACAATATCCAATGTCAAAGCCGAGTGTAGTAAAACAAAGGCTGTATCCCCGAGCAATAAAAAGACAGATGCGTGATCAAACCCTCTCTTTATATGTGCGTTTTTTTAAAAAGAGGTTTGCAACAATCAATTCCCTTTGTGCGCGACATCAATGGGAGCGGTTGCTGTGTACCTATCCTTTGATCCCGCCGCCCTCTGAAGATGCGACAGTGCGCTAATACCGCCGCCGCGGGACTGAACGGCGTAAGCGACACGCTTGTTTATGCGCGAAAAGGTTTTGTTATTGACTTATGTTTTTAAATTTTTGATAAAAAATTTTCTATTCATAATTATGAATCAATTTCATGCATACTATATTAATTATTATGATAAATAAATTGTTGTGGGTGGGATAGTCAATTTGGTTAAAATTGTAAATTTTAAAATCTACTGCAAAATAAAATGTCACGTTGTTGCAGTTTTAGCCTTTGCCTTTGCATTACGTTTTAATGGCCGTTTTACCAAAGAAAGCTCTGAACATTTTATTTTTAAAACATATTACATCTACTTAATATGTACTTGAACTTTACTTCACATAAACTTTCTGCCATGTGGCATACCATTATTATAGCGATCTATTAATAATAACGGATTTACAGCGTCTATACGAAATGTATTGAATTAATAAAACACTTAAATAATTGCAGAACATCAAACGGTTGGCGTTTACGACTTTTCAACATAGACTAATATGGAGTCGTATTACTAAAGGGGACGATCACAGAGCTTTGTCGTCTAAGTGGGACTTACTGTCCTGCAGATTGACTTGGCAACGAGAGAAGTTACATTTATATATGTTTATTGTTCTGTCTGTAATTATTAATGACAGATCTATTACAAAACAACGATTAATTTGTCTTATTTTTGTATCTTCATGACAATAATGAGCTTTCTTATTAATAACTTTCTTTTTTAAAATGTTTTTATTGATACGTTATAAAAAAACTTCGGTAATCTATACATTATTCTTAGTAAAATATTTTATAAATTATTAGATATATTGCAAATAAGAAATATTTCGAATGTTTGTTGTATTTTTCAATCATTCAAATGGACACACGCAGTCTGAAATATTTAAAATGTTATATGAATATTTGAACTAAAACTAAAAACGTTCAGTTTAAACGTATCCAATACGCTTTTCCCATCCAATCATGTAACATGAAAGTTGGTGCGGACTCGATATGCGGGCACCCTCTCGTAATTTATCAAGTTTTCCAACTCTTTCCTCGCTTTTAGGTAAACACAAAGTTTATCCTCAACTAATGTTTTCTGAACCAAAATTACTGTTCTGTATTTCGTTGGTACAAATAAATCTGCTTAATCATATTTTTTTACAATATACTACACTTGAAGTTTTTATATTAAATCGTACATAATTACAATTAGTATCGAATAGGTAAAGGTAATTTAAGTCACATGCCTATTGGTTAGATCAAACAGGATCGCTTTACGTTGATATAGCGATGGCGCCCAACCTGGGCCCTCCCTAATTGACGACACAATTAATGGGTGCCTGGTCTGTTGCTAATCGACCGATAGAATTAAACGAACGGACTGCACTAATTGCCATGCAAGACAAAGAGGCAAACACTCGCCTTTGAGACCGCTATGTCTAGTGTCACTCGAGACTCAGGCCTGTATCGCGATGAAGCTTGATGCTCCTTCACAAACGATATTGAAACCCCATGTTGACCAGTTTACATTGGACGCTGAGGAAATTTGCTAGGAAGGGATTCCTTGGAGCATAATTAATTGTGATGTATTAATGATATTATTTGAAGGAAATATTATTATTGAATTGATCTAGACTGTTTACATCAGGTATAGTTGTCTGTAGGCAATGTACATTATTTCGTTTTTTATTTAAAATTTGTAAATATTGTTTCTTAAATTTATTTGTAAAATAGCCTTGCTACACTAAAAAGGTTAGTTAGAGAACAAGGTTGAAACTTTAAAGAAGTTTATTTTTAAAATTGTGAATCTCAATAATTAGGTTTTATCTAATACTAGCTGTGCCCGCAGCTCTGCCCGCGCGGAATTCATTTTGTCGCTATGTTATTCCCGTGTGAATCCGAACCCCGCGCGAATTCTAAGATAAGAAGTAGCCTAAGTTACTCTTTATTATATCAGCTACGCTATATTAATTTTACAAACTATTACAAACCGACACTCCTATTTTTTTGTTGTTGTATAGATGTACAAGATATGTTAGCCTCCGGTAGTAGCAAAGTTATGTCATATACGTGTGCATTGATACATCAATCATCGTCGCTGGTTCGTTGAAGGGTACTCGACAGACAAACCGGACCGGTGCACGATAAACGGCATCTTGCCGTCAACAATTTACCTCGCGCGTCCGTCCGTTAGAATTGTTGTCTCAATACAATTATAGTTAGTTAGCACTTGATTGCTGTCGCTGTCGGTTGGTATGCACTCAGGTATAACATTGTGGAAATTGTTCCCACATAGAAAGACCTGTTATAATTATTTATATTTTTTTATGTTAAATTTTAAACAGAAAATGTAAGTATTCAAGATAAATATTTAAAGGCGGCTGATAAGGAACTCGATAAGTCAATAGACATGTTGAGTTGTACATATTTAGTTTCAATCAAATTTTAAAACATGTTTCTTGTACAGCCTTTGGCGGCATTTACAACAATGTTTTGTTTAGTTCGTTAGCCACCTCGATGCGGAAAGCTATCTAATAGGTGGCGGGGCATACACTCGTTCGGTGCACTTGAGCGTATCATTACGTGGTGTCGGAGAGGCCCGCGGGCTCGGCGATAACGAGCCACTCCAGTGCGACATCTCGCCGCACTCGCCAGCGTCAGCCGTTCCCACCGATCCTGCATGCCTCTGAGCAGTCTGAGCCTCACACAAGCATCGTGAGTTTAACTTTGCTAGCCCACGTTGGGCGCCAACCCTTTGAGGTATTTATCTCCCATCTTCTGAATAGTCAGGGGCTTCTTCGAATCTATTAGTACATGGGTGTTTATGGAGGTAGGCGTTTTTGGCTTGCCTGGCTTACAAAATGGCCTGCCACCCCCTTTCTTAAATGATCTGTAAAATGTATCGACGTGTTTTTGTTGCTGTGTCGGAAAGCCAGTAATAAGTTGACAATCATTATTTTTTGTATTACTAAAGTAAGTACAAAATTATACTGGAAAATAATTTGTTAATATTTATATAGCATTGATTAATACACAAATATGTTGGGTTATGTACTTTTCACTTACAGATTATCCTAAAAACTGGACCAACCGCTCAAACGAAATTTAGTTACAACATATAGTTTTTGAGGAATATGGAGAGAGCTCCGAGACAACATGCAAATATTTCAGTGCTAAGTTAAAACACTTTAGAGTATGTGAATTCAAAAGAATCTGAAGATACCTCAATCGGGTAACTTAATTTTTATTGGGCTCTAATAGTTTAAACGCTATAAATGTCTGATAAACCAGGAAAATCAAGGAACATCCAGGGGTCCAGATCGTGTATATCTTGCGAAATTATTTGTAAATCGACTGCTTTAACGTTTATTTAACGAACGTACTTAGTCCAGTGTGTGTTCATATCAACATGGATTACTTTCCCACGCCTGTATCTGTTATGATATTATCTCTTTATTAAGCAAATACATGTTCAGCAAAAATCCGTTCAATGGGGAGGTACAAAGTAGGAAACAACTTCAGCCCAAAATAGATCTAGCTCTTGTCTTTGTAACGTTGTAAAAAGAAACCAATTATTTCATCTTTTGACATAGAATGCTGACCACCAAGCACCAAGCTCTACACAATAGCTTCTACGTAGTTTTTTTTTTGGCAAACTACTAACAGAATGCCGCGACACGAGAAGAATTGACGCTTAGCGTGCACTGAATTTCAGAGCCCGACGTCAATGGCGAGCCGCCGACCGTCACCTAGAGCTAGGAATGTCTAGGAGAGACAATTTAATAATAACATTACAACAAAAACACTTTGATCTACTTATGGTATGCAACGCTAGCACAGTACATCCATTTTATTAATATGTTACGCCATTATTTGTTTCTTCGTATTTTTCGTGTTTGTCAATTTGAAATAAAGGGCAGTTATTAAATAAATAGCCTTTAAAAGGTTTTTTATTGATATGAAAGTAACGTATCTGTGGCACTATTTGAAGTTGCTAATACATATAATGTGTTCTGAGAACTAAGGAAGATCTGATCTGTGATACGTGGAATGAAGTCCAATATATCCTGCAACAATGATTTAGAAAAAAATAATGTGCAGTTTTTTATCAGTCAATTATAATCGCATAATGTATATTTGCCGTAAAGTAACAGCCAAGTTTATGCTGTTTTCAATTTATTAAATCTTGCTATAACAAGTAGCAAATCGGCAGCAACACTACCTTGTGATAAATTCATGTACTTTTGTTGTGGATCTACCACTTGGTCTAATAACACCAAGCTAACCACGCTAATGAGCGTCAGTAGTGATATTCTAGTATTTGAACGTCATTCTCCCGCTTGGGGAGCCTGAGTTCGAATAGTTTGCACCTATATTTTCTCAGACACATGCCCCATTAGAATTTTAATTATCATTTACTTCGCTCGAAAAAAAGTGAGAAGACGTGGACACCAAACGGTTCTCCATAATGTTCTCGATGTGTGAAGTCTTTGTGTGTGCAAGCGTGGTGGATAAGTGCCTTAAAGCTTTTTAATTTGGCAGGAAACTGGAACCAAGCTGTGGGCTAGTTATATGTTCTAATGATGATTATGAACAACATAGTTTCAACAGTAATATCATAGTTAACAGCTTTAGAATAGAAAATAAGTAAAATAAGTTACATATTCAGTTATTTGGTGGACGCGGTCGGGGAATTCAGCGTCATTTTAAATAAATTTCCTTTTAACTATTTTCGCATCTTTCGACGTGAAGCTATTTCGGATAATCTCTGATGGTTTCAGAGGATTTTCGAATTTTCAGTTTTTGCCTTTGATCATGAGCCTTTTCCAGCGATAATGATGTCCCTAAAAACAGATAAGTACGTATAATTAGTTTTAGTGTAACTGTGTGTTATTTGCTTACTAGATTTTTTCGGTGGCATCATCGCAAGTGTTTAACACATACCTAAACCCCTCAAAGAGCTTTGCTGTTGCACTTGAAAGAAAACTACGTTGAGACGTAGAAATAAAGCTGTAATCGCCGTCCGAGCTGTTTTAATTTTTATTTATAAATCACGTCAAAATCCCTTTGGTAGTTTCACTCAAGCGGGACTCAAGGTTTTTAAAAAGAAATGAGTTGATACAGTACAACATCCACCAGTGTTTTGTTATAATATGCATACACAATAACTTTGATAGTACTTGTATATTACTAGAATATAATACTACATACATGAACACACAAGGCTTGATAAGACTTGAGTACTCAGGACAACAGACGGTTCTATTAATGACGTCGGAGTGGTTTGAGTGATTGGATGTGTCTATGGCTATAGTTGTAATTTCATCCCCGTATACAATTAACTACTTCGATAGTATACGAACGATTTACATGTACGCTTTCAAGTTAAAAGATACGTGACGTTGACGAGGTCGACAAAGCTGCCCAGTGGGAAGTTTGTTTGATATTCGGGTAAATTAATCACTCTGTAAATCGACATGACTGACAAAAACTGGCAAAGCGAGAGGCCGGAAGACTGGCCGGCCGGTCGGAACGGGAGCCATTGATTAATTGGTATCAGTAGTAGAGTAGTGACGCGATAAGGGTATCGTGATACGGCAAGCGTTTCGGACGCACCGTTGCGGAAACGCTATTCGGTGTTGTGATGATGATCTTAATAGTATTGAAAGTTATTTCGATTAAAATGGTTTCATATGAAAAGTTGATACGAGTAATAAACACATTTGTTAGTGCTAAGGTTGTGTTGACGCTGTTCACAAGATATATTTAGTGATATATTTTTGTTTCTAGAATAATTCATTAAGTTAAATTCATACATGTCACCAACACAGTTTTAAAATGATCTTAATCAGAACATAATGCATAGTAAGCATTAAAAGGTATTATCACGGATTAAAAACTCGTCCCAGGTATAATAACGCAGTCTATGTGATACGGCGCTTAGTAACTCGCGGGTTGATGGCGTGGAGGGGTGTGGGAGTGTCGGCTCGGTCAAAGGGCCCTTTGATGTTTGCCGCCGGCTTAATGCACCGCCCGCGGGCCCCGCTCCGCTCATCATTAGCAATTTCCCTGTAAGTTGTTATCTTTACCGCTATTTATTTGTACAATTTCACGGACGAAACGACGTCTTACACCTCTTCGCGCCGGATTATGCTTTCTATGTCATTTACTGTATAGATTTTTTTTCGTTAACACTTAATTAGCTTCACGAGTTGTTGTGATAATAATTACGTGACTCAATCGGTATTATAATTAATTGGTAATGTTGATAGCGTAGGGGTTGGACGTTGGTTTCATGCACGGGACGGGACGGTCTGAGTTCTAATTCTGCAAACATTTGTCAACAATTTTTTCGAAGTTATGTACTGTTATATTCTGATGAAACGTCTGTAGAGGAGGGTTCTGTTTGATGTACGTTTGTTTCTGATGGACATTCTGCTGTTGGCCCAAGCGGCCTTTACAGCTTCACGCGAACAGAAAGGCGAGCTTGGAATGCTCTTTTGATGTTCGCGGAGGTTTGTGATGTATGTCAATCCGTGGTGGAATATGGTCTTAACCCCGTGCCTTTTTACGTTAACAAATATTAAAGGAGACCCGAGCCTATCAGTGGGACAATTTTGGTTTGTCAACTAAAATTAGGTTGATGTCAGAGCAGTAACAGTATTATGAAGTCCCAATTTCAAAGCATTTCTTGCTGTAGACTAAAATTAAATATGTCGTATTATCTTTCATTGATCTGTTTTTATATTAAACATTTTCGCCAAATATACGAGACTTTGTGGGAATGGTTAGTAACGTGAAAGTCGTAAAACCATTTAATTAATGTGTAAACCGGTTGGTAACATCTTGTTTTTAGTGTACAAAGATTCAGTATGCTAAAAACAAAATCGTAGACAAATCCCAGCTCCCTTACGGTATATGAAAAAGGGAAAGCACTGTCTATTTAAAGAATGCCTTTGTTTTAAAGAAGTAAAGAATTAAAAGAGGTAGCTTGTATCTCAGTTTTGTTCATTGTTCCCGCTGCTTCCTAAGAAACTTGATAAAGGCTCCGGCGAATCTTGATAAAACGTTTTTATTATGACTTATAGTTCGCTGGTCGCTAGTCGTTATGTAGTGTGTTGCTGTGCGGTTGCCATCTGTTGAAACGATTCGAAACGCTCGCCGCCCGCATTGTACTCGATGGTCCTTCGAGCCACATGTTCGTTCCATTGAGGCGGCAAATGATTGATCGACGTAGCTTCTGCTTAAATGATTACATTTCCAAAATCATACGGAGACTGTTCGTATATACTCATATCGTCGCTCAGGCGGAGTGCATTAACAATAAAAATTAATTAGAGGGGTTCCACAGCGACTATATGTGGAAACAAGTTGTTTAATGTTTACACAGTATTAATGGACAAACGTAGTGAAATCAATAAGAGCGCGCGCGCGAGGCGTGAGAGCGGCCGAGATCAAAGGAGACTCAATGGCGCCCGCCCAGGGCTGCCAACACGCGCACTTTGGATCATCGATTCTTGAACATTTTTATTTTGAGCAACATTTTCAAAAGTTAATTTTATTTCTTTATAAAAATGAAAAACAGATCGCCTCACAAAACTATAATATCCACAAAGGCTTCCAAATTATTAAAAAGGATAGAATTTTCCTGATAGTACATTCAGTGTTACGCTATGTACCTGCATCACGTAGGGTTAATATATCTCGGCGAACCTGTATTTCTATACAGGTTTCTATACCTTTTGGTATGCATTTGGAACTGGGCTATGATATGCTCTAATGATATTGGTATATTGTCTGTTATATTACTCTAGTTAATGAGTTCGTTCGTCAAGTGCAAAGCTAAACTCTTATACTGAACAGTGAACTATTCTAATCTAAAGTCAGTATATCATACTAGCATACTTCATGTACACGTCGACTATTGTAGCGGCCTTGTTCCTTTGAATATTGTGCCAACGAAATGTTGGACTGAATAAAAATTAATCTTTGATCGAGTTTCAAAGGTTTTAGGTTTGTTAGACGCGGAGTTTTTCACAGTTATAAAAGTGCCATTTGTTTCTACTTTATCTAGATAGTCAGTGTATATAGTGTATAGATACGTACGAAAACAAAATGAACATAATATAAATATGTTGGAATTAATTGCAGATTTAGTTTCTGTAATACAAACGTATCTTACAACCCGCAAACTTGCCAGGAAATAGAAATAGGGCTTCGAAATAGGACTTTATTATTGCGAGAAACGAATAATAAGAGACCAGCTGGGTGATCAATCAAACGACCGCTGCACGATCATCAAAGACGTCAACGGTAAACATTAGGTGAGCACACCAAATTGTACATGTCTCGTTCCCGAGGCTGGTTCAGTCCGTCGCGTGTTCAAGACGTGCTTTGTCATCGCTTTCTGCATCGCACTTCAATCTCACTAAACTCTGCCCTTTGTAAAGTTTCAGATTGACTTTTTACAAACGAACTGGCTCTTTCATTAAGTGTTTCTTACGACAAAGGTCAGGTTTCAATTGTGATTAAAATCTTTTCGGTTACAAGAACCTTGCGGCCTTGATTTGTTATTGACAATATCATTGAATCTTGGATCTGATTTATGTAACACACAAAACACCACTAATTGGACTATGATATTTATGTCTGTATTTTCTTGATTTATATGATGTCCGTTTTACGATATAAAACTTTGAATTACTCGAATCATTTAACTGAACACGTTGAAAATTGTAACCCATGTAACATAATATCGTTCCGCAACACAGGATACAATTCAAAGAGAAACAATATAAGTCAAACATACGATTTTAAACAAAGATATCAACTGCGTACACATTTTTCCCGTGCACACAACGGAGTTACCTGAACGATACAAATAAAGAATCAAAAGTCGAATGCAAAAACGACTTTATCTCGCACGGATTACGTCAGCGTCGAGCTTTGTGAGTGTCCCGTCAAAGGCTCGCGCGGGTTAGATCATAAACGATTGTCGGTTGTTTACACGCGGCGACGGGGGCCGCGATTTATGATGTTTGAGTTGGGGCGACACCAAGAAACTTCGCACTTTGTACCTGCCCTGAGCGCCGAGTGGGCGCTAAGCCGACCTAGGTCTATTTGATTTGCTGTAACGCTGATACGGTGCACTGTCATCTCTGTTTACATCGATGTTGGATTCGTCATATAACTTTGAATATTGACTTGTTACGAATGTAGGTATCAACTATCGACAATGTAGTTGACCTACATCTTATCTTGTGTATGATGACGATGTCGTTTAATATGCATGAATTGAAATTTTATGAGTAGTTACAAGAAACTTACATTAAATTTTCAATTTGAATTTGTTAAATAAAAATAATAGAAGCTCGAAGTTGAAGGATCTCTATCTATTATCAAGTTCAAAGCATCCTACCCTGCTTGTGGTGCGTCCTGTTGAACGAGGCAATGCTGCCATGTCCCTTCAGTTGGGGGACTCTGGGAACTCTGTTTAATGTAAAAACCCTGTTTAATGCCCATGTTAAACGTATGGTTGTAGATTATTTACTCTCATTGCTCCCATATTTTCTTTCTACGTTAATAGCCGACAAACAAGTTGACGGGCCTCGCGATGGTAACTCTGATGCACTTGGACGTGAGATTTGCTTTCGACTCGAGGACGGAGGATGGATATATATATGTAAGGACCAACTACTCTTCGGTGGTGTTTTAGGTATTACCACTACCACTTACCATCACAAAACTATATGCTCGTTTGTAGGCTAGTGACAGATTTCATTGTATATAAAAGTCAACACATAAGACGACAAACAATTCCCTATAACATACCGTAAGATCAAAAGAGTTTAGAAAGTCGCCCTTTAGAAGTATCAAGTACGTCTGGTTTAGGCCCCTCACGACACCCTATGTCCTGATTCCGGATTGTTCACGGCCCCGTCCCAAAAAGAAGATTTTCGTCTGCTACTTTACAATGTGTTCAACGTAGAGCAAAGCCCTCTTTACTGAAAAGAAATAAGGCAACGAACAGCAGACTTGGCTTAATCAGTAAATTACTTGCCGTTTCGTGCAAAGTACAGCCTTGGACCATGGCTTTTATAAAACGCACGTTTAGAATTTAAGACGACTCGATAGAAGGAAATGTACTGAGCGTTCAATATTATCTAGAAGTCTGTCGCAGTCTTAGTACCCCTTTTGCATGTCAAATATTGTCTGTTTTGTGCCCTCTGCTACATTATTTGCAAGAGTCACGCGGCGGCGGCCCCGGCGGCAGTCAAAGCTCGCCACAATATTTATCGGCGGCACGGTATCAATGCGCCACAGAGCGTCTCCGGAAGCCCACCTGAATACGCCGGCCGAGGCATGAGCAATAGCGGATGCCAACAAATTTCATTAACAGATTATTTTTATACTTTTAAAGCAGCAGTCTTTGTCATTAATCAGAAGCTTACCCGCTGTTTAGTTTATTTTGCTTGTTTATTTGTTTTTTGTCATCTTTATTGTTTGTCATTAGATTTGTATTACATTAGGCTTTCCGTCATTGGAAAAGAAAAACATCCCGGGGTGATTACCTGGATGTTTCTTAAGACTCAACGTGCTGGAGATATTTCTTTTTAGCTTAATAAGTTTCTCCGATACACGGCTGTCATGTATGTTCAGTTTTATCTACACTTTCCAAGTTCGGTTATTGTACAGTTGCCTTCAAATTGTTTTTGCTGATAAAATAGTTAACTGTTACGTAGCGAAACTAGATCCAAGAGCACGACATTTATCTCTGAAGTAATCTGCGCCTCAACGAGACTATAGAGCAAAGATAGCGCCGATAATAAGATGTCGTGTTTTCTAATAGCACTTGTTTTAAGAACATATTGTCTTTTCGAATGGAGTGCACGGATCGTGTGAAAGATACATTTGATTACAACCCCAAAGGTTGCAGTAAACCCAAACTTGTATACAGTTTTTCGTTTAACATTCTCACTTTTATCTGAAAGAAAATACTTCTTAGGTTCAGTTTTAAAATGTTAATGGCCACTAAACAAAACAACATGGCAAAGTTTAATATTCCCTTATAATACTGAATTCGGCCAAATTCTCGTATGTGACACTTTAATATTTCTATATAAATGTGTCTGAGAAGCCGTTCGAATAGCAACAAGTTTCGGGTGAGTTGGCGGATGCACTGTATTGTTTTATTTTGGTATATTTTTTTCTTTAACGAGCGTTTAATATGACATTTTTAAGTTTTGCTTAAGTTGAATTGGTAGGTGAAAGGTTTAAACTGTATTAGCCTTTTGTAATTAAAATTAAATAAGACTTAGTCAAGACTCGCGTATTCGTCACCGGCTTAGTTATCACTTAACTATGTACGTAGTTGCCTACTTATTATACCTATACGAAGAATTTAAAGACAATTTTGTGACTGTTAGTCACAGGGATCACAACAGGGATTTCTATTGTAAGTTCGGTTATAAGATATGGTATAAGTAAGTATCGTTATAATGTTGGATGTCACTGATGTGGGTGAAGATTATCGGGCGCATTGTTCAGTCTATCTCTGTACATCTATTTACAGACACAGCCTTTGATGCTCAGGCTTTATACGCTTACTCGTATAGATGCTATCCGTCAAAGCGTTACACCTACGCGTGGGCAGATTGCTTTAAATAGTACGTGCGTTTTCATTACCACATTGGAATAATCATGTTAGATGTTAGATGAGACAAGTGACAGTTGTCAACTGTGACTGTCATTGTTCATCATCCAATCATTTCACTACAGCTGGAGGTACCTAAAGCTGATTAAATGACTGTTTGATGTAATATAAATAAATGTGAATCTTTAAGGATCATAAATGTATGATTTACTAACTATCGTATTCTACTAATAGCTCTGAACCACCTCTTCAACACAACAAAAACATTGTGCAGATATTACAGTTACAAGATCGCGAACATGTATAAATGAATTAATAATATAAATTAAAAGAAGTAATTATTTAAAATATACCGCTATCTCTCGTATATTGGATCTCCGCGCCTTATCGGGCCCATTGTTGACTGCCTCTATCACTGGATTCCTTTTTACACGGCGCCTTTGAAGCTCGAGCTTTGTTTGCCGGGAGATCAGAATGAGGCGCGCCTCAAACGACGCGTGCCTTCCATTTGTGGCTGCAATCGATTATTCTTATAGTTTCTCGACGTCTCGTCGCCCTTTGAGAAATGGTGTTATCTTAAGGAGAGGCGAAAACTGCATCTACTGTACCGTTATTAAAACTCGGAGATTTCATCGTGTTGTTGGCTCTGTCGACGGTCGGCGTGAATAGCGCGTGCTACGATTAGGTACGTACTGAATTTAAGAAAAAAATAGATTTACTTTTTTTTTAAGTTATAACAAAGATATAGAAAAAAAACTACCATTTGAACTAAGTATTTTTTTTAGTTTTGTTCAAGTTAATATGCATACATATAAAAATCTAGGATTGAACCAACATGTATCGGTGTTTTAATGAATAGATTTAGTGCACAGCGTATTAGATTAAGATCGGGTACATTTAACTGAATATAAATAATAACATAACATAAATAAAAGCTAGCACACTCATACCCCCGCACTACGATTCCCTGTGTAGCGGGTAGCATGGACAACATAAATAACACATCACTAACATCCCTGACGCTAGATCAAACATTAATCAGCCCCGGCCGAGAATCAAACCCGGTACCCCTCGCTTCGCAGGCAGGGTCACTACCAACTAGGCAACGAGGGTTTTAATACAAATAAACTAAATCATCTGTATGACAGCATTACGTTAGTACAAAGTGGCTCGCTATTAATGATTGTAGCAATATTGTAGTTTAGCGTCCAAAACTAGATTATTTATCGGCGTACAGCGTAACGTAATGACGGAACAACTAGCGTAAGTTTATTCGCCGCGTTTCCCGTTGACAATGCAATTTTAGCTAATTCGATCGTGGACCGCGCGCCGAGTGCCGCTCGGATATTAAACTAATTATAAACAAACCGAGCCGACCTGCGACCTGCGACCTGCCGCACAAATTAACGTTCAACTCCATTAACCGCACTGTTGTTTAACTTCCACCATCGATGGTTAACTTGTTGAACGGTAGTCCGCATGCACGACTAATATCCCTGTGATCTTGGGTCAGAGTATAACGTTATCGTGGCTAAGTTGTTGAGGATATCTTAATTGCTATCTTAAACGATTTTCTATCTTGTATAACTAATAAACGAAAAATAATTTTACATTTATAATATTTAAAAGTACATGCAATGTAGTTTGATCTATTCATCATTATCAATGATTGACTATATTCAAATTTTCAAATACTATTATTGTATGTACAGATTCGTACCTGAGAAACAGACGTGATTTCGTGATTGGATATTACCTTACCGCACGGAGTCTAAAAAAATTATATATGTAATAAATAAAAGTATATAAACGAAATCGGAACTACCAAATTATTATTTTCGAGTGTAGGACCTGCCGCAAGGACATTTGTTTTCGTAGTACTAGCTAGAAGACGCAGAGTTACATAAACATTAACAAATAAACGACGCGCAAGAAAAACTTGGTGCACTCGAATAAAAATTTTAATCAGTTACACCCCTTTGAAGACAAAGCAAGTGCTTCAAGTCAAGAATGCGACCAAAGAAGAATATTGCTGTTTTTCCTCAAATTAAAACTGGGAATATGCCCAGCTCATAAAAAACTGGGCACTTGACTAGAATTGGATAAAAAGTCGGAATTAATAAAGCGCGATGAGCCTTTGTCTATGGTTCACAATCAATTCTTTGTATTGCGAAGCTTCCGTCGGCTCTCGAACAACGCCAATTTTCACGCATCAGGGCTACCAATTAGTGTTTATACACATACAAATCATTTCTTACTAGATGAACTGTGACACGGGACATATTAATTTATAATTAATTTTGTTTAAATTGTTTATTAATAGCACATTAACATGTTTTATTTTTACGTTATTTTAACATATACCCACTAACTCAATATTACATAAAAAAAACATAGAACCTCCTCGTTTTCGAAGTGGAAGGTTAAAACCATTTTCTGGAATTAACTGTGAAATGTTTTTACTTGTTTCGATTGTAGGGTTAAGTAGCCAATTAATAAACGACCCCCGCTTCCATTCCCAGTCGGTAACGTGTCGGTAATACCTTTGGAGTTAGACGAATGTTCTTGTGAAAAAAAATGGTTAAAATATGTTCAAATCAGTCTCATATGAAACTTATCATTTCACATACACATATCTCATTATTTTTACGCTGTTGCAGCAATTTGAAACATTTTGTCAATATCTGTGTTTTTTACTTTTTATAAATAAAGTTGTAGACGCGGCAGACTTTGTACTGCCCAGAAAAGCAGCGATTGGACCAGGACAATGTTTTTGTTTATCATTGTTCTTATGTATCGCATAAAACAATGAAATACCTGGAAAAACTAAAAAAACGTTTGGCCATGATCACGTCACAAACAGACAGTTAATTTCTCATTTATGTAGTGGAAGAAATAATTATGTTGTTGTGAATGGAATACTTTTTATTTTACAGAACTTTGATCGTATATTAATATTTTCAAAAATAAACATATCTTATTACACTCCATCATCTTCCACCTTTAATTTCCGTCTCTCTCCCCTCTCACTTCCTCAATCATTCCATTCCTTTTCACGCGTTCCTATCATACAAGTTACGTTCCATTCCTACATTTATAATATTAGTATAGATTGGCATTTTATATGGAATAAAAGTTGGTCCTATTTTCTTTTAAGTATCAAAAACATTGAGCTTTTTTTTGATGTAACAAGAATATCTTTTTTTCTTACAGTGCCATGTGATCCACAAATGAAGGCTGGTAATAATGGTATAATGATTTGAATTAAACCAGCCTTGACTTTATAGATGAATAAGAATAATCTAGAATTATAAATCAAACAATAGATGTAATGTGATTCATTTGATCTATTTATATTTATTAGTTTTTATAAAATAACAACTTCACAATACTATATGTGTATAGTGTAAGTTTTGTTTATTATATTTGTGTGATTTATTAACTATGTATAATTTAGAATCAGTGAATCATTGTGATTGTTAAATAATTAAAGAACAACAAAATGCTTGAGCTTTATGATTTATTTATAGAATATAATTAAGCAACTAGGTGCTTGTCTGTTTTTTCTTGTTAGAGCTCTTCTGCAGTTCAGGGCACTCGGATCTCTTGTGACCCTTCTCATTGCAGTTGTAACAAGACTGTAAAATAACAAATATTTATGTATAAACAATTGGTAATGAAAATAGTAATTCATAATGAAAACAATATTTCAATACATCCTTTTATTGATTTTGTAATTTGTATTAAAAATCAAATTTTGAAGATAATGACAAATCTAGTTTGCATGTTGGTATGGTTTATTTACATGCCTGCTTGAATGAAGTTGATCATGAAATTATTTTTGTGCTTTGGAGCAGTATTGGAGTAATAAAGTGGTTCCCTGTTCCATTTTGGCCAACAATGCAATGTCCACATCACTTACTAATAGTTGGTCCATGAGCTTGTTTAGTAACTATAACATGATCTTACTTCAAATTTCATAAACATGTAAAATAAATGCAATGTCCTTACCTGTAAATTCACTACAGTACCACAAACATGATTCTTCTGACAACATCTAGCACAAGACTCACAGTGCTCATATGTTGGTTTGACACATCGTTTACACACATTACAATGTCTATATGTCATGCCATTCTTGCTTGTACACTCCTTACATTTATTGCAGTGGGTATTAGTGGCAGACACCCAGTATTTGCACTTTTGACATAGTTTGTAGCTGCTGTCATTTGACAGATCTATGGTAGCGAGTGGTAGGTTGGTGAAAAAACGCACAGGTGATCCAAGTTTACGACCTCCCTTGCTGTTAGTGAATTTCTTGTGGTTCTGGTATTCAACCTGAACAGAAATATGTTTTTGTTAAAATAAATGCAATGTTCTGCTTGGTATAAAGAATTGTTTAAGCAATGTAAAAATAATCTTATGAAGTCATTAGTTTAGCTGTATAAGAGTTCCTAACTATAAGTGATTTGTTTATCACTGAAGTACACCTGTACGTGACTAGTTCTATTTGAGATTGGGGATACAGCAATATTTATATATGTAATCAAAATCACATATTATGGTTAGGAAGATTAGAGATTTGATAGAAATTATTTTAACTTTTATTAAAATTAAATTATTAATTTTCCTATTAAGGTAAACATTGGAAGGAAACCTCATTATCGAGAGTAGTTCATAATGCCATTAAATGCATGAAGTGTTGTTAACCCTTAATGGAAATAGCTTCAAAAACTATCATAAGGAATGGATGCCGGAACCCACCAGCACACCAATTATATAAATAAAATCAACAATCACCTAGATATATGTTACATACTAACCTGGTAATCATGCATCGTCATTTCTGGTAACAGATTCCTTATGTATGGTTCTGAGAAATATGGGAATGCCCAAATAACTGGCAATATTTTGTTCTCTCCTTCACTTAAAGAGTTATACATTGTTGATATTTCTCTTATCGTCTGGATAAGTGGCTCCACTCGACCTCCAAATGGTGGATCCATTACAATACAAAGGCCTTTTTCCCTTTAAATAAGAAAGTACAAAATAAACAAGAATGTAGAATTTTAGATACACCATGGCAATAGAGCTGTATACTAAATCAACTCATACATCTACTATAGTACTACTGAAACCATTTATAACTATTATGGCAAACGCCAATGTTTGATAAGTAACAATTTGGAAACCTGGCAAGTGACAACCAGTGATAAAATTTCAAGAGCACTTTGGTGCTTCAGAGAGCATGTTGGGCTTGCAGTCTAAAATGTTATTGTTTTTGAACTTCTGATACTGTGTAACCACTAACAGACTAATCTACACTGGTGCAGTATGATGGAGTGGTGGCCTTCTAATAAAGAGGGACTTGCTATGTAGAAGGCTGCTCTAATTAAAGCCAAGAAAAAGGAGACAATTACTTAAATTTTTTTTTACCCCCATATCCCCACACTGGTATTCCCTGTGTCGCCGGTGGCATGTACAACGCAAATAACACATCACTAACACCCATGACCCGAGAACAAATATTTATCTGTTACATAAATATCTGCCCTGGCTGGGAATTGAACCTGGGACCCCTCGCTTCGCAGGCAAGGTTACAACCAACTAGACTACTGGGTTGTCTTTAATAATATTAGTACTTGAATGAACTTACTTAGAATTCTTCATAAACTTCTTCAAAACTTTTTCATCCTCATTTCCATTAAACAAGTAGTTATTAAACATATTGTACCACAAGTATTTATTTGGTGGTTGGAACAGTCTGTGTCGTGTATCATAGTCCAGCAACAGGGAATCATAATCAGGATGAGCTTGGGCAGCTTCATGGACCGAGGGTGTTCCAATACACAGGATATTACTAAAATAATAATTCATATTAATTTATTAGTAGTTCTTGACATCTATTTGGTACACAGGTAAAGTGATTACATATAGAAGCAAGTGGAATTCTCCTGACGTAAAATAACTACTTCCTAATGGCCAAATTAAGAAAGCCTACTTGAAGATGTAATATCCTTAATCTCTCTTTTCATACCACAAATTCAGCTTAAATCTGGGTTTGGGTCTCTTAGTGACACTCAAACAATATCTATCTTCTTGATACAATTGTAATCAAATCTATTATAAGACTCCTGCAGCAACAAGATTAGTTTTTTGTTACTTCTATTCAGCTCAAAGTAAAATATTTCTTTAATAATTTAAAACATGAGTGGACTAGGTTAATATGTTGCAAAATTTTATTTCGAGGAAATCAAGTTCAAAGTTACACATATACCTTTTAGAATATTTCAAAAAGCCTTGTGTTTTAAAATTAAACTTGTCAAGTAATTTAATTTAATATAATAAATTAATTTAACTTAACATTTGAAATTGTTTGTATGCACATAACACCATCATTCATGCACAGAATAGTGAAAATCCAAAAATGCGACATATCACCTTCATCCACACATGTCTTCAATTGTTTCTACCAAAACTACCTGATATTATTGTTCTTCAGTATTCCAAGCACAGTAGTAACGGCTTTCTTGGCAAATATATACTGTGCCTCCTGTTGGTCATCTTCCACAGGTGGCAGCCATGATGTTGGACATTTTAGTTGTTCATCACTGAGGGCCATGACGACCCTGTGATCTTTATGTTTCTTGCATTTTGATAGTACATTCAGCTCCCGACATGTGTTACAGTATACTCGGTCAGATGGGTGGTGTTGTTTAACCTGAAATTTAGAACAGCAAATATTAATGTTTAGATATTTAAAAGTATTACATAGAATGTATTTTTTTTAAATGTCTTATTCATACAATTCTTCATTAGCAACTGTTAGTATTACTACTAACATACATACATAGTAGGTAAGAAAGTTATGCTAAGGAATAGCCACCATAGATGTTATTGTCGTAAGAAAACTAACCTCATTAAAGTTTTTCCATGCTGCAACTTTATCAATCTTAGGAATTAAGTTGTAATACTTTTCATTTCGTTTCCTTACGCCTTCCTTTTGCCAGTCCTCCTCATCAATGTGCACTGTACACTCCTTTTTATTCCTGTTTAGGGCGCAAGCAAAATACCGGCCTTTCTCCGTGGAAAATAACAAAGTTGGACCGTGTAGACATATGGGATGGCTTGTTACATCCTCAGCGATAACTTCTACTGGCAAAGAAGGTTTCGAGTCTGTTACTGTGGCGAGGAATTTCCTTTTTTTACCCATTTTTTGAATTGAAAATGTATGTACCACAGGCCAATTAATTAGAGGAGAAACAAAAACTTACAAATCGGAAAGTGACGAAAACTATTTACAGTTTTAAACTCGTGCAAGAACGTGTTTCTGTTTTGACATTATGACATATAAATCCATCACAGATTATTATCAATCCTTGGACATCTATAGTTTTTTTTTTTTCTGATGGACATTTTGCTGTTGGATCATTCCCACTAGTTCCACTGTCAATTAGTTCCATGGAACTAGTGAGAATAATTTTTCTCACTAGTTCCATT
>DWPQ01000148.1:0-21156 GCA_018251795.1 Perichares adela
CGTTCTCATACTACACTCTACTGGTCAGCGTCAACGAGAAATAGTAGAAACATCCTTAGTGTACCTACTACTATAGTCAGGAGCGTGAACTAAAATAAAACCACAACATTTTCAGAAAGTATTTATTTACGAAATTAATATACAATTCTCTTGTTCATACAAATGAATGAATCATTGATTCTTGTTGATTGGCTGGCAGCTGGCAGCCACTGTTCGCGGTTCAGTCTAGTTCAGCAGCGAAATAAATAGACACGGCGCGCGCCGCTGCACGCTGTAACCATGGCAACCGACGACCGAACAAACACTACCTCAGTCGCAGCGGCCGCGTGGTCACGTTGTCCGTAGGCCCGGCGACACTATCGGTGGAGGACTCGCGTGCGGACCTCGATCCTGACTACGTCAAACCGACCCGGATGCAGCACGAATATTACAACTGGTTACATATATTTCACGTTTATATAATAAAATATTAAGAAAATTTTATTGGTCATCATTATAAACCGGCAAAAACTATAATTGATGCCCATGCACATTTACACGGCGAGCATCACGCATACACGTTGCCAGGCAACATGGAAGCGGTAAAGCTATTCTCAACGACATTTTCGAACACCCGGCTACAACAGATTCTGAATTCGAGTACGGCGTCACTTGCAGACAACAATCATAATATTCGCGCTACATCAAACATTTCTGTACATTATAAAATGTTACTTCATTAAAACTACACTGAATACGTACATAATACATGCGAAATGAAAACTCAATTCCATTTGAAGGTATATCTCAAGCTTCAAACTTACGACGGACATAATAATTAATACATCTACAAAGACTTGCGCAGCGCCGTGCGACCGTTGCCCATCGTCGCTAACCAGTTTGCGAAATTATTACAGAAAAACAGTTTTGTTGGAACATTATTACGATAAGCTACATCTCTAGGTCCAAGTGTTCGTGCAAAAATCGTAATTCAATTTCAACAAACCTGATTTATTATAACAATATGTGACGTCATCGGTCCACCACACAGCGTCCCTGCAGGTACCCACGGCCGCACGACACGTGAAGCTCACTACATCATGTGACTAACATTCGTCCCTCCGCTGCCGGACGGTGACAATTAAATTATACTTCACAAAACTTTTGTTCCGTCCTAAACGGCTAGGCTTTAGTATTTACGCTTACTACTTAAATATAATTGTTTACTTTTAATTAACTTCCAATATTATCGATATAAATATGTCCACGTTGCCGGTATTCAAATCACTACGACGGCTCCGACACTGGCCGACAGATTCTAATGTCGTCGTCGGTCAGTGTTGGAGCCGCGAACGAACTAAACGAATCTCAGATATCGAATACAAGTTTTGCAACACACACATCCAGAGCGACCTCGCACACACGCGACCGGCCCCGAGTCCACGCCGACAGGTACAGGCTCACTATTGACAAATTTGAGGTCGATGTTACCGACGGGCGGAACCCTCGAACTTAAATACATCAATCGTGACTTGTTATACACAAAATGGGGTAATTGTCTGCGATATTGTGAATTAATCAAAACATCGTTTATCATTGCAACCTGGCTCAGCAACACGGTAATATTGAAATTATAAAATTAATTTCTAAAACTGATTACGATGCACGAATACGGAAATTAATTACATTAGTTTGTACGGTTGTGACTTGATTACATAATACGTGGACAGGTTACAAGGACAATGGCCCGTTTTGTCGGTACTGCTTGGCCGTGTCATGTCCGTCGACAACTGTACGACGTTCGAGAGCCACTTTGCTTTCCGTTGCCGCCGAACAATCGTCCAGCAATTGTCGAACATGCGAGCAATACAAGACTTTGAAGCGCATCACAAGACTGCTAAAGGTACGTCCCCGCTGCGAGCGTTTGTTACCGAGAGAAATGTTCAAGCGCTTTTCAACATTCGATCGTCAGATGAGCGTTCGTTTGCGACCAAACGCTTGGGCTGTTAGTTTTTGGACGTTCACCAAAGCCCTCGTCCACAAGTTCGCTCGTATCGGAACACTAACACGCTCGTAACGGGGACGTACCTTCTCCTAAAGTACCGGACTGCCAATACTACATCAGAGACTGCCCGTAGCTTACATTCCATATTGTCAGAGAGCGTGGAACGACGCCGTGAATAATACTTGATTCCGCTAATTTCATACAGGTACAACATACATACATATTTCAAAATGATACAAAAAATTGGATGTAGAAGTCCATATTAAAAGATTAAGTTGGCCGCGAGCGAACCGCGCCGACAACCGTCGAGAACTCGTCGTCTAGTGGGGAGCGAGCGCGTCTATTACATTATAACGTACAGCCACTACTACAGGACTGGTATACAGTGGTCACATCGTTCTGTGACGGTAGCTAACTAGTTAGGCTTCAGTAGCACGCTCAACACGACGCAACAACATCTCCGCGCGGCCGTGCTACTGTTGTAATATCCGCGGCTCAGTGCTGAAAGCATCAAACATTTACTGTATGTATCAATTAACTGCTAGTAAAAGGGTCCATGTTGTTAACACGCCCCACGCCCCCTAGCACGTGTCAACTTGTCCTGTTTAATTTCCCAACCGCTTCCCTCTAAATGCTTCGGGCCTATCTCTTATTATATTGTTTGTCAGTACACTTTAATACATAATGATTTTACTGCTGTATCATCACCAGTAAGCAACGTGATGCGAGTGAGCGACTACAATGTTTATATACTTCGTTTTTTACATCAAGTTATTGAATCTCTGTTACTTGGGGGCAGTAAAAATGTTACACGTTGCATATAAATTAAAATGATTTGTGACGCTTTCAGCAGCGAGCGAGGGATACAGCGGTTGTTGTATGATGGTGAGCGGTGGTGTGGCGGTGGTGTGTCGGTGGTAGCGGTGGTGGCGGAGTCCTCGCGGCCGTCCGCTGCGGCTGCGGCGGCGGCGCCGGGTGGTCGCGGTGCGCCGTTAGCTGTCAAATAACACAACTCATTAGTCATATACCCCACAATACGTGTCACTCTCTTTATTCATATTTAAAATACAAAAACCAAAACTGAGTACTATATTATTATATTACGGACGATAATTGGTTGACGTTTTGTTTTACATAGCAACACACCAATAGTTCACTGACATAACTAATTATAATAACTAAGTATTTCAATAAACAAATCATGATTCAGTAAAAATAACGTCAAACTGTCACTAAATTAGAACAAACTAAAAATACGCCAATACCACACACTTGTACATATTTATATTACTTAATAAATGTAACATTTAAAAAAATACAATGATTAATACTTATTGTTACATACATATGAGTGAATTGCACTATCAAAACTCATTCCAATACTGTGAGAGTGTATTAGTATTAATAAATGACAAAACTGAAGTACAGTTTAAACTGATACAATTAGTGAGATGAGTGTTCAGTACGGTGGTGGGTGATACGATTAGTGTTGGACACACGAACTCGGTCCGTACCTCGGTATGTGACGGCTTCGTTTATATATCTCTGGAGTAACAAAATATAACATTAGCCCAACTCAACTGTCAACTGTCCATGTGTAACACATGTGTACTGTACTAACACGAGTCGTACACTAACAAATGGAAATCCAAATGTATACATTTATTGCATTTTAGCTGACTGCCCTATAAGTGTAAAAAAGTAGCTAGAGGTGGTGACGTTGTGTTGTGTGTATATTGTGTTACTCACTTCTTCTTGTTCTTGGGCTGCGCGCGCGGCGGCGTGTTGGGACGGCCCATGTTGAGGCCGGAGTACAGCTTGCGCTTGTCGGCCGGCTTCAGGATCTGGAACGAGCACATCAGCGTCTCGTCCACCGACATCAGTGCACCTGTACACACACAAACACACGTACATACACAACCGCTCGTTTATATTGTCACGTATGGCAAAACTTCATAAGTTATAGTTAGAGTTTTGAAGGATTTACAAACCGTTATGCCGGATACTAAAGACGGGAGGAGTACCAGTGAGATTGACACTAGCTAGGGATTGATCACAGGAAGAGGAATATAGCTGAAGAAGGGGGATTCCATAGAACAACATGAGTTAATTATTTATTTAAAGTAAAGTCGATACGTGCAGACATAACAAAAGGTGTTTGGTAATTTGGGGCCTCGTTTAATCCTCCTGTATAGTAATAACAGTTGGTACCTACATCGACACTACAATTTAATTTTAACATAATATTTGTATACCCAGATGGGTCGAACATAGAGTACCTACATTATTTGAATATTAAAACACCTGTATTACACCTACATGCACACAAATAAAACAAAATAAATTTGAATCGAATGCACGATAGTTACCGGCGTTGTCGAACTCGCCGCAGTAGTTGGGCGCCGAGAACAGCGTGACGAGTTGCCGTTTCGCGAAGAACTCGTACCCGTCCTCGACCACCTGGTGCGCGCGGCAGATCAGGTCGAACTCGTGCTTCGACAGGAACTTGCCCACCACCTGTCGACCGACGGACCGACACAACTTTTTATACTAATTTAAATTGAAACCTATAGTTTGGTTCGTTAACTTCATAACAGCGTAGTATCATATCCATAAGTGTATGTTTGTATAGTGGACACGGACATTCAAATTTGCTTAGCGAAAACCATAAATGTAATTTTAATTACATTACATTTAAAATTTAATTACTTCTCAGTATTGATACGACACTCATAATTAGGTACTCACATACTTGTAATATAAAACAGGAGAAACACTTCTTGGTCTTTTGCAAAATCTCCTTATTTCAAGTTGTAATATTTAATTTCATAAAAAATATTGTAGTGATTAGGTCCGCCGTTAGGCGATGATAATCATCAGACGTTAGATGCGTATCACTTTTTTACAATCGGATTGTTTGTCACGATTAGATTTGTTAATCACAGAAAATAATATGAAAGTGTAGGTCACACAGATTACCGCGTTGTTTGTTATCAATTACGTATGAAATGAAAACTAATTACAAGTGTGTCACGTGACCGCGTGACTGCAATGACGCCGTGTTTATTCGTCTGTTGACTTTGTATAACTCAACACTGGTATACTGTATAGCATTTGGTAATACGTCGCGCAAGTACCGCTCGTTACAATTTTCTACTACATGCTATAGTAACATTCCTATTTAGAGTCTCGATTCTCCAAAGTAGAAATATAGTACTAATAAAGCTGTAACGGAGCCAAATCTGATCGTATAACATTTCTTAAAAAAAGTGTATGTGGGTACATATTTGTAATATCAGCTTTAAATTATTAATTAGCTATGAATATACTACAAATCAGTAAATGGAGACGTAGACCCGAGTAGTTACAAAACTTATTTAGTACGAGCCTTTTAAAACAAAGAGTCACTATTCACTTTGGCCTGTCCACAATTGGACCGACGCAGGTGATCAATTCCAATCCTTCGTAGCTTATACTGTCATGAAGCAAAAAATCAATAATTGCCTACTTATAGCTGGCCAATTTAAATAAATACATAAGTGTGATTGCTGTGTTAGGACATACACGGTACAGTATATTACCTCAGTGCCGAAGGTGAAGCTGACGCCGCGGTCGTTCTCCCCCCAGCCGGCGGTGTCCTTGTCCGGGTCGGACCACAGCAGGTCACAGAGCAGCCCCTGGTCGGGCACGTCCGTGGGCCGCATTATCCGCCGGATCTGCTCCATCGCCTGCAGGTCGGGTGACAACCCACCGTGACAGCAGAATATCTTCTCGTCCACTGTAACAATCAGATACAACTATTATAATCAAACGTGGACGTCAATACTTATATTGGATTGGGTGCCGACAACGATTATTGGTTGTGGTGCAGCTGCTGAAGGGAGTACGAATCATAGTCATTATTATCATCATCAGTCCACTGTTGGACATGGCCTCTCCCAAGGGCCCTCATACAATTCCTGCCCGCCGCTCGGCGCAGATCGTCACGCCACCTAGCTGGGTTTATGTACCGCTTAGATTAATACTGAAGGTACGCGTGGTAGTATTTATTTACAATCTGGCAAACAACGCCTCAATATGTATATGGTGTTATGTATGTGTATGGTTGGCGTGGACCACCTACCATTATCACATGGTCTTCTATTATAAAGAAGTTCCAACAAGAAAGGCTACAATAAAAATCGTACAAAAATTCAGACGCAGTCTAAATTTAAGCTGTGTTTGTTATTCTAGTTAACTTGGATTATTTCTCTATGTGCAATATAATTTTGAAAAAACGTTGATATGAATATGATAATTCTGGCCTTTTTAAATCTTATCAAACTGTAAATTACGCAGATATAACAATTAAATGCTATACGTGAACTTATAATATCATACATTCAAGTTTAACACGTTTATTGACAATTCAAAGTTAATATCACGTCGACAACAACAAGTAGTGTCGTTGTAACACCGCGCGTGTCAACTTATAATACTAATCCAATTTCCTGCATCAACCGTATAGAGAGCAGAATGACGCTGATACTTTAATACCGTTAATTGCACTTTCTTATCGTATCATCGAGTAAACTTCCGTCTCGTTCGCGAGAGAAACGGTTTTCTAGAAACATCCGACGCTAAGATTTACGCGCGGCTCCCGTTGTGCGCAGTGTCAACACAACATTATCACTAAATATCTTATGTATTCACGTGATGGTCACAGTGTGAATATCACCAACCGTGGATCAGTTGTTTAAAGAGCACGTGCTTGTAAATTTCCTCGGCTGGTCTCCTCAATGATGAGCATCATTTATCTACATGCAATGTCAATAAAATCTTTCCATTTGTTCTGTTTATGGTATTAGCAGATATGTGCGGCTTATTGCAACGACATTCTTATAATATGAACGTACTGAGTGAACTGGCGATAACCCATAATTGTCTCACTCCTGGGCTCTGGTCTTCTCACACTGATTTTAGTTTAAATCCATAGGTATTAAAACAAAGATATACATACCCACATATTACTAATACAACTAATACAATGATTTAATTATGAACGGTTTTGATTCATAAGTATAACACTTGTTAAATTCAACTAACTCATCCTAGAATAAACAAGAACAATTGTAAAGACAAATTTTATTGTGGGGATAAATATTTCAATAGGTCTAGCGGTTGTTTTCTCCCAATAATATTTCGCTATCACAACATACGCAACAATCATTATGCATATGTATTCGCATCAAATCATTTGAAAGAATTTTCCTTAAAAAATATCTTAATCGTTTCTTAGTATTAAATACGTACTGGTCACATAAAGCCGCACCAACAGAACCGGTTGTATGAATCACTTGAAATTTCAAAAGGTGCACAGTTATGTTAAGTATTTCCTGTGCCAAGTTAAACGTGTACCGTGTACGTCTGGAGACCACAGTACAACGTTGGAACGTCCTTATTATTTGTTTTACATCTGCACTTGGCCAGCATGGTGAACTATGGCCTTAAAACTTCTTAATGTAAGAGATGATGCAGTTGTGCATAATGCTAAAATATACATTTGGGTTACTATGAGGCGTAGAAATGTTTGAGTCCTCTTAGGGTGAAATGTATATAAGTAAACCAAGCTTAGACTTATCTTACATTTTGCTCTAGTTTTCAGGATGGACAACTATTTCTGTATGGTTATTAGCGTAACATTTTCATGTCAACTATTCAAGTCACTAAACTGTGCACTCAAGATACACTCACCTTAAGCTTAGGTTGAGTCAAAGTAATGTTTATGAACAAATACGAAAACCGTTTAGTTTGAAACATTTTGAGACAGTTTGAGATAAGTCAAAGTACGCTAAATGGATCTCCTTAACATTGATTAACCTCAAAACTTCAAAAGGACAAAAATCCAACTCGCGCGACCGAGTCATATAATATATGTACACGTAGAGACGTTCTTCTATTCGAATAATTTTAACATTCCTCGTCTATCTCAGTGTAAATGTGTGATTAGAGTCGGCGCCTGTACGTCGTGACCGATGATAACCGCGGTGCCACCTTGTCGTCTGCGAGGTCGTGTCCACGACGCACGCGACAAGACAAACTTTTCGATTCAAACTCTATACAAAACAACGAACGTTTTCGTTTCTCGCCCAACGAATGTACGAGTACATAATGATATAATTGTAGCCATTCGAGTGGGGTTGCATATCGATTCCACCCTCGCAGTCTAGCCGCCCGCGTACCCGGGTGGAACATTGTGTAACCTACGGTAGTTTACATCAAAATGAAACGCTACTTCAAATATTGAACTTTAAATTAAATAATTTCGAAACATTATTGTAGCCATGCCCAGGAGACCATTTTATGGACATTTCTTCACTATTGTGTATTTTTTCTATCGTTATTACTTCTGTCATCGTTCAGTTTATTATATTTGTACATACACGTGAAATACACTCGTACACAGTTTTCTACTCGTTTATGTATTTCTTTGATGAAACAACAAAGTAGTGTTACATTTGGTTGAACATTCTCAATCCAGCCCGACAACTCTCGATGAGTTCGATTTTCAATCTTCTCAGCGAGACATTCAAAAAACCTTGATCGAGCCTGTATTTAACTTTTATTAGTGTTGTTTAGTGTGCTTATTTGTGCCTAAAAGCCCCCAAATGATTCATTTCACACTCGTACTTTTTCACAATATAATATTTTTGTTTCGAAATAGTCATACATACATATTATGTATTATAAAATGGTATATAAGTAGACTTATTTCATTGGCGTTAAAGAGTTTTAACGGTTATTTAATAGTGAATTTATTATTTAATAAGTTATGTATTGTTTAGTATACTTTAACTTACATAAGGCAGTACATTATGTAGATTTTACTGATATTGTCGTATTAGACACAATATTAATCGTTTGTAAGTACATATATGTATATTTCTTAACTTACTTGAGTCAGTTACCTGCCATCAATTTTCACCATATGAAGTGAATATTTGTACAATATTTAAATTAGATTGAGAGCTGTGAGGAATTTATTAAAATAGAATAAAATCTGGTAGAGAATATCACTAATTGTTTTGTCTGCATTGTCAAAATTGTTTAAACGATACATAAATATTCCATGGTAATAATTCGGTATCTCTCCTTGTACTTGGTGTGGGGCAGTTCTACCGTCTAGACAACATGTCTCACATCGCTCGTGTTATTAGCTCGATTGAAACGAGACCTGACCATACTTTATCTTAATGCTATCGTCGACTCCGTTGACATTACTTACGAGTCAAAAGGACAGTCTTAAGGTCTGAAGTTATCATTCTAATCATTATTACAAACAATAATTTAACTATAGCAGGGCTCTCAAAACGAGATGGAGTAATGCCATGCCCATCAAGTTTAGCCAAGTTCTCCCCCCGCACTTATTCGCCTATTTCTTATTAAAGGCTTATTCGAAACAACTTTAGGTATGCATATAAGATATCTTTCACATTTTCTCAAATACCAATGCAATAAATTCAGAAAAAAATGTTAAAAGTCCATCGTGAATCAATTACAATGCAAGTTTGAGCTCTGACCATCAAATCAATCAATGAAGGTTAAATGTCAAACCACTGTGGTTAATCATATCTAGAAGGTCGAACGGTCTTGAAGGTAGTAAAAGTAAATATACTTAACGTGTTATATAATGCAACCACGTATGAATAACCAAGCTTCATTAGAATCATGAAAAGTGGTTGCAGCCGAGTGGAGACCTCTTGCCGAGGGTCGCAATATTGTTTCACTTGCAAACGCTACACGTTTCATTATACCGTATCTTCACATGAATACACAAAATTAACATACATATTAAAACATACTGTCCATATTCATATTTCAGAAAAACTTTATATTCAAAATGAGGCAACCACTGAACGATGCGTCATGATAAAACTTAATACCTCTTTATGCAATAGCTCCCCTTCTCGATCAAATTAAATTTCACAATATCCCGCGCAAACTACATCAACAATATCAGCAGGCTTATTATAAATACTTCATAAAATATTTGAGTATCCTTTAAAGCTTCGTATTAACAACGATACATTCCTAATAGTCCTCATAATAGTCTTGAAGTTGAATGAAGTCCTTCCACTTGGTCAGTGTGGTGGACTATATCGTCAATACCTCTTACATTGTAAGAAGGGACCGGAGCCCAGCAGATGGATAATTATGAGTTGTGACGAAACTGATAATGATGGGATGATAAAAATAAAATGTTTGATAGTGATTTTCAACAATCATGATGCATTTCAATACTTTGCGTTGACTTACAGATAAAAAAACGTATAACAAAAAACGTTTATCGTCTGTCTGTAGGTAATATTATTACTGTGTTAACTGAACAGGGACTAACAAACAGTCGACGAGTGAAATAAACTAATTAAATTAGCAAACTACTGCAATACGACTAATCAGTTGGAGTGAAAGTAGAAGTCATAACTGAAGTGTAGTAATACTGTCAGAAGTATATTTTATGTCAAAAGCCATCAAACGAACAGACCTGATCAGTATCGATCGTAGCCGCCCATGAATATCCGTGACAACAATGTCATCTCCGACAAGAATGCGGTACACCCGATTATTCAGTCAAAAGACAATTTTTCAGTCAAGAAGTTTACCAAAAGTACTTTAAAAGCTTTTAGCTCAGTTTTTGTGTCAATAGCTTGTAAAAGAGCAGTCGAGTCACCTGATGATTAGTGGTCCCCGCCGTCATACATGGACGTCTGCGACAAAAGGCATTGCTGAAGCGTTGACGGCTACATTCAAAAGTGTTATTTGAAATTATTATACAAATTCGAAACAGTACATCCCACTGATGGGTTGGTTAGCTAAGACCTAAACACGCACAAGCCGAGTGAACGAAGCGAGCGTTTTACTGCAGCTGCCATAATTGAAACACATTTCTTATTTAATTAGTTTAAGAATTCACTCGAACATGCTATTAAAAGGCGCCGTCAAGTCGTTTTGAACCGTTTAGGAAGTCAAAAGTACCGTTACTTAGGATTTATGTGGAACATTGTACATATTATATACACCAAGAACAAAAGCAATTCACGCCCTAGCTCGTCCATTTTACCACGTAAGCGTAAATCTTGGTTTAGTACGACCATAAAATGGAGCATGATTCAGTGTTTTTTTTTTATTAATACGGAGCAAATGATCGATCGTCACTTGGTGTTACGTCACCGCAGCCCACAGATATTTCATAACTCCACAATCAACTTTATATAGTTTGCACGAGTCCATCAAAACCCGGTCACTCCCTGTACAGAGTTTTTACTTAAAAGTTTTCTTGTTAGTTCTGAATGATTTCGAATAGCGTCATTCGAACGTTATTTTACGATAGAAACGTATGTACAGGTGGTATCTTGTATGGTAACGTATAACATTGCCGGTTTCAATCCTACTCAGGGATAAGTATACTTTAAATCATCTGAAAACTTATAAATGTATCGGAATGACATAAATGATAAATCTATCACTTTTGTGACTCCATATAATTAGGAGTTATGCAATATGGTCATCGTTGACAAGATGTTTATCGTCTAAACTTGATGCTAAGGAACCATACAACCGATAGACATCCTTACTGTATGTGGATAATATCAAATTTGATTCATGGTTGGTCACGGACAGTTCATTTCTGTAAGTGAGTTTCATAATAAACATAAAAGATAAACATACTCAGTTTAAAAGCTTTCGACTTAAATACTTTACCTAGTCACAAATTTTGTTAACGAGATAAAGCAATAAGTAACTTGATTACTTTTAGATGGACGAAATTCGATTTACTATTGCAGAGAACTGGAACAACGTGATGTTGGAGAATCCCTTTGTCTCACTTCCTATAATGTAATGATTACTTGTAATTATACATTTCCGTCTGTTACAATCAACTTGTCATCAGTGGCGTTTGTCTCTCAAATTCCCTTCCGTTAATGCGTATTTCTCTTGACAACGGTGATCGTTATAGCAATCAACGTTCCAATTTTGTTTGGAAATAAACAACTTCATGTATACACTAGTAAAATTAAGTTATTAAATGTTACGATATTGAAGTACGGTAACCATAGATTCCAGGTGGTCACTGGGATCGATAATGTTACGTATATTGCGTGTGGACTCATCCACTCAAGGTTGACTGGTAGAAAATGCTGCATGACATCAAGTCCGCCCAATGTACACACTGTACCAATTAAATCTATATTAATAATTACGTCATGAGGTACGGTACACTCGATCGCAATGTTTCTGAATAAAAAACATCGAGTCGACAACATATATCCGCAAAATTCGTTTATGTCGAGTATTTTGTTAAATTCTAATGGTGTTGACAGAAAAATCGTAGTCGTCATATTAAGTTAATATAGCGAAACGTCACTGACACTAGATGACATCTCGAGTAGTGATTAACATAAGCGTTACATTACTATTATGAGCAAAACGAAACGTCTTGCCGTCAACATAGAGCGAATCCATGTTCATGAATCCACTTTGTGGTAAGTGTTGTGCCTTTTGTTGCCATAGTGTTTTATTTTGTTTGTATTACACATAGGATGCCACATTTCACCCGAGCGAAGTCGGGATTTCTTCTCGTATAATATAATATCAGCCTCACATGCTTGGTTCTGAGCCGACAGATGACGTGCGTGAATTTAACACTTCGATGTGGCGGCACCTTGAAAAACGCACGGTGACTGTTGCCCAAGTAATCTCCTTCGGAATTTACATTAAACCATCGTTCCGAGAAACAACTCAATTACAGACTACAATCTCCGGACAATACATCATTTTCCTTAACAAAATTCAATAGCTACAGTAAACGGAGATTTGTACACAGTTACGATTGTTTTAATGATTACATCTTTTCATACTCGTAAATTAATACCCTAAAATAACCTACCATCGACGTTACAGTCCTACGATCTACTTGCCAAAATGACCAAATACTAAGTCCCAGTGCTGTCTCTGGTCTCACAATGTGACTGATAAAATTTAGGACGTTGAATGTGGAATGACAGATCTCACAGACCTTTAGAGTTCTCATGTATCATGCAGGTGTTCTGGATTTACGATATTTAAAAAAGAAATTGCGCAAATTATAAACTTGAGCGTTCATCGCGTGAAGGCAATGTTCGAAGCGAATTAAAACCTAAAAATGTATTTGAATCGTATTATTATCTCCATGTTATTTGCTGTAGAAACAATGGATAATGTATTATATCGGAGTAATGTTTAAGACGCAAAATGTGCAAACATAAACGTGGTATCGCAGTAGAGTAAAAACAAGCAAGTAGACATTTCAAGGTGATCGGAAAGCAACCCTCAATCCCGCCCGGCTCGCTAAGCAGCCGGCAAACAATGTGAAGGACACGTTGGGCGCACACACCGCGCCGAAAATACTCTGCTTGTAACGCCCTAAAATGTTTTCTATCGTATTCCGAGGACAGGAAGCAAAAACAACGCGCAACAAAGCCATTCCAGTTACGTCACCGACGAGTACTGGTGGAACACAATGTTGACAATGATCAGAATAAAGCTGTTTTAAGAGCAACGCGACGATAAACAGGATCTTGATTATAATATCAAACAAAGTATCCTCGACACGAACACAGTCACTTAAAGATTTTTTGGAACAATGCTGTCAATGTACGGCGCAGCTTGAACTCAATCAACGCCTCAATGGTACCGTGCTAGCTTAGCTTGCAACATAAGGATAATTTGTTTACGGTGTGTATTATTTCACAACAACAACATTATGCATAATTTTAAGAGATGACGTCAGAACGTCGACTATTAACTTTCTACCCAGTAAAAGTATAATGTTAGTGTAATACGGATGAAAACGAAATATGAGCCGGTTTAGATCACAGAACTAGGCCTGAGCCATGAACAGTTTGTCTCGCTATAAGCCGTTCCCCATTCACAATGTATTTATTCAAAATATAGAGTTCCTTGTGTTTGTGTGGTGAATATAAGAGGAAAAATAAAATCACTAACTATAGCAGGAAAATACATCAGCAACGTCTCGTGAACAAGAGGCCAAGCACAGTTGTAAATATATGTATATATTTAATATATTGGAGCTTTGGTTCAATCTCATTACGACTCGACACATGTCGACCGCACGTGAGGCAACCCGCGCCGCGCGCGTAAGCGGCCAATTGCCGGCTTGTTTATGAACGAGCCAGCTTCTCAATGTTTACAAGACGGTAGAAATATCAATAGATTTACCTCTGCATTCATAGGGCCTTACCCTTTTAGGCAGATTCACATAAGGATTGTTTCATGCAATAATTATATTACTTAGTATTCTTTTCAATAACCGATAAACGATCAGAGGCACACGATATCAAGCAGGCACTCCCACCCATGGACGCCTGTGACATCACTGACACGCTACCGGCCAAGAAGTAAACAGAAAAACTGATTACCGGCTCTTGGACACTGCAACCGAAACACTTCAAAACATTTTACAGTTTTCTTTAGGAGTGTGGCAATCCAAGTACGGAAGCCAACCATTATTCCGGATGCTATAGGAGCTACAAAGTTCAACGGCTTCTAATAGGATGGATCTAGTTCCATAACTTCGTCTGCAATGAATGCGCCATTTATAGTCCCCTTGCGCCCCAAAAATTTCCAATTTCATACCATACTGTTACATACCAATAAAGACTTTTCTAATTTGGTTATAATAATGCCCTTTCGAGTGTTACAACTGGACAGCAGCACGGATGCATCGTCGGATAATATTGCAGGTCGATGAGTTACATTCATTGTGCTGTAAGATTGAAATGCACCCGTGCGTTACACTACATACAATAACAGATGAACAGAAACACATACTACGTTTATTGAACTAAGCCAACCAACTGTCGCTATTTATTTTCATAAGGCATTGAATAAAATAACAGAGTAAAGAGCAACGCAAAAGAGAGAAAATGTTTTTTTTTATTTCCCAATTTTTTAGAGAAATCGGTAGACAAACAAAACATACTGAACTGTTCATAATACATAGATTTACTGAAAATCAGCAGTCAATTGACAGTAGGTACAGGCGATTTGTCGGCGAGTAGTTAATATACCATTAATATTTTCAAGCAGTTGCCAACCCTACGTGGACTAGACCATGAATGTCGATCGTGTTTGAAAATTATGGCGGCGCGAGTCTTCTAGTTTTAATAACATTGCACAAGCGATGGGCGTGCTCGCACGGGCATGTAAATTAATTTGCGCCCTAACTTCTATATATCGTGGCAATAGCCGTTAACTATCGGTTTTTGTCTTGCGACAAACGATTTGGCGAGCCTATAACAAGTGTGCAGGGACATATTAATTTTCACGTACTCATCACGCACGAGTGTAGCGCCAGTCACAGAGGCAATGAAACGCGCCAGTGCAAGTTAGGGATGACGCATGATGGATGCATGTTTGAATGTTGTTGCAATTTGGCGCCGTAGTCGATCAATCAGCGGCACCCGAGCTGCGACTACGATGCGATCTGCGGTACACGCTGGTATTGATTGATGCCTGCGATACAAAGGTCGATGAGCGCTATACATACAGTCCAACAGGCAATTGCTGCTATAGGGCAATGGCTGCTATAGGGCCCGTTGGCACTAAATAATTAACATGTCAAACAGAGTTTTCAAAATGTTACAATATATATATATAAAAAAAACAAAACTATTTTTAAACTTTGATTACTAAGCAGCCCTGAAACTTTTTACGAAGCAATTTGGCAATCGTGCCGGCTGTATCGAAATCGGGATATAAAAACACGATCCCGGATAAAAATAGCCGCGTGACGAGTAGCGCGCACATGTTACCTGTATCCGCAGGGGTTTTAATGCACATCCCATTACAACTGCTAAGGCGCAATTCACACAGTTGATCACATGAGACACAAACATCGGATTCGATAATCCGTTTTAAGTCTTATGATTCAGCTTGTTGCGAAACTAGTTTTTATGTGTTGTCTGTGCCAAGTAAAACTTCAATACATTCGATCGTGTATTACCTAGAGTTGATGAGAGAAGGACCTAAGTCCAGTATACGCTTTTTGCCAATGTCATTCCATCATCTCATATTTTTACCCAAACATATCCATCCTAATGTAAGAGCATTACGATGGATATGTATGAGACGGGGGCTACATACTTATTTCATTTGTGTTTGTTGTAAATATAAGTATAAAAAACAATGATATAAACCTCATTGTAGTTTTCATAATGCATTACTTGCCTGCTCTCAATCTGGCAATTATATGGCACTATTATAAATTTATTAATCTATCCATTGCTTTATTAATTCGTGTGTAAAATATTCGTATTATGCAACGGTTTGTTACTCTTCAACAATAAGAAACTAATGTATGCAGTAGCTACATACTAGTGTACATCTGTAACCGACTTATAGAACAACAAAAGTTAAATTGATCACCGATATACATCATCTCGTGAAGCTCGATATGTAACGCCTAATTTGACACGGTTCATAACGAATCACGTGCTTTGAAGCTACTTGACGCAGACAAAATTAACGCTTGTGTTAGTCACATTATATTTGTGTAAAGTAGAATGTCTTATAGTGGGGGATGACTACCCCATCGGGACCTTGTCCGCGCCCGTTCCTTGTATGCTCCACGCCTTAGCAAACATGACGCAGGTGGCGGCGTATTAACGCATGTACCGTTACCTATGTGACGCGATACAGATTATTCAATGTGACGTATCTTATGCACAAACGTTATGCGCTCGCAGAATCCTGACCATGGATTTTACATTATAATAATACCTTCAACATAATGCAGGTACAATCACGTGTCTCACGTGCACTGTGGCGGTTTGTTAGTCTTATTAATAACTCTCGGATGTTATGGTTTTAGTTTAAAAAAGAAAGAGTAAGTATAAAGAGTAGCAATTACAATTATATAGTCTTGAAAGTCTATGGCATCCTATTTAGGGGCCAAATAGGACCCAAAATATAGATTTTATGTCCAAACGTATCTAAGTTCACACAGTAAATATCAACGTTAATTAATAGGAAGATTTTAAACAAAGTTTAATAAAGATAAAATGAATAAAATTGCATTATCGTATATATCCTAAAATATTCCAATGTAAAGTAACAGACGATTAAACCGTTCCATGCGAGTCTCTAGGTAGCGTCTAGCACGTACGTGACCTGACGAGTGGTGCCGAGAGACATCGATATCTCGAAGCGAATCGTTCACACGTTGCCCGTTCGACCTATTCAGATCAGCGTCATTTCCGCCGTTGGTGAATTGCAACACGATATGCAATTCTCAATTCGCTGAGGGATTATTTTATTTTTAACATGCGCACTTTGGTTTCATTGCTACTACGGACAAGGTACGATTTAAAAAGTCTAATTGTAAATAGAACGGGATACGAAGGGATTTAAAAAGATTACTGCAAAATACATTTCGATATTTTGAAGTCGGTGTCGAAACTTCTGACAGAAGTGAGCTACAAGATTAGAAATTATATAGAATAGGAGAGATATAAGAAGAAATACAAAGTAAAAGAAACACGTGAATGTATTACATATAACATCAGGCTATTGATAAAGTTTTATGCCCGTTCAGAGCCTGGCAAGGCTTAACGAACTAAATTGTATACATATACATTTTTTATTTCATCCGTATACAAAAAGGGCAAGCCGTTAATGATGAAAGTATTCATTAATCTCTGTCGTTCTGCTTATCTCTGAAAAGGATCAAATGCAAAAAAAAACGAATTATACATATTAAATTAATATTCCAAGTACTGTGTAACACCACAGGATAAATTTGTGTGAACATAAATTTGAATATTTTTACTACCGAATAATTTCGAATTAATTAACGCAGCCAGTCAAATTTTCGTTAACCAACACAATATATAGTTTCTATTATCTATCTTTATAGAAATTGCTAAAGCAGCGACCGCTTCTTATGAAACGGCATAGATTAACATAGGAATCGCAGCGGAGGTTCGGTCCGACACGTCGCTTCCGGAGATATAATAGACTTCTAAACTAGATCCAAATTTAGATTCAAATTTGCATGCACGCGACATACGTGATCCTCGTCCGACCAGTGGTAATTTTGTTGGTAAAATTTTATTACAACTAGTACAAGGCTGAGCTTGAAGTTGCGAGTTGTTCTACGAACGGTCCTATTACTTTACTTTCATAATGATTGGATTATGTAACAAGTGAACAAACAAAGTAGACTTCCAAAGTTCCTTCCAGATGTTACACAATGTAACTATGCACTTGTGAAGATGACGCAACAACATGACACACTGAAGATGGGGTGGGTGTCGGTTTAAAAAGTAATAATAATATCTGAAAATACCTGATTTTAGCAATGAGTTTGGCTGTTACATTTCTTGTTATAATGATTTCTTAATATATCGTTTTGTGCGAACGTACGGAAAAGAATAATACATAAATATTATTTTTATTATTATCATATATTTTCTCTTTTTGCGTATAAAAAAAACTTTAGTAAAAATCTCTCAATCATTGACTATCGCTAACAGACTATCAACCATTAGTCTTGTAACGGACTAGACTTTCATTCCATTAGGTAAGTATACTGTAACATCTCAAGCCAACCCTTGAAGGCGTTAGATCATAGATTAACGAGTATAAGAGGATGGGAGCGTTGAAACTTGTCAAGTTTGCAGTTACAAACTATTGTCTGGAATTCATTCACTTTTTAATTTTGCCGTATATGGAGTTGTGAACCCCGAATTTAATTTTGACTTTTTACCAGTTTAAGTTGACAACTTACACAGATAACATTTTATTCTGTTGATTCCCTGAAAAGGACAAGACATATCTATTTCGACAGTTTTTCTATGTACCTCGCCAACGCAAGTAACGCTACACATTAGAAAGTAAATACTTCCAGTATCAATATACTGTTATCGTTTAGTATTCAATCCTCTCCACAACAAAAGCATAAAACACTTGCGTGATAGGCAACAGTGACGTCATCTAAGCAACATAGGAAAATAAAGTTCAACTTGTTCCGATGGGAAAAGTTCCACTGAGCGATATACATACATCATCCATCTGTTGATTTGCAAATTCCGGACAAAGTTGGAGATTTTACTTTTTGCGCGCAACTCGGCGCTGGCAAATTGCCAGTCGATGTCCAAAATCTGCCACTGGACTCAAATTTAAATTACATTATTTTGTATAAAAACAAAAACAGTAACATCAGACGCGAAAAAATTCCAGAAAGGGTATAAGTGGGTAATAAATTTAAGATGGTGGATGTTGATATATAATATGCAAATTTTATTGTTGTCGTGCAAAAATTGCAATATGCCGTAGGTTTAACAAATCATTGCCTATAAACGGCTAAACGACGCTTTGACGAGAACGTTCAAAGAACAAAACGATAAGCGTACTATGGGCGCATACAGTTCATCCGAACTAGCTCAATCTAATCCAAACGGAAGTAGTTCAAAATACGGCAGGATGCACGACATCAAGGCTGATAACGTAAACCGTTTTCACTAAGAGCTCAGTGAGTGTGCTTCGAGTTTCATAGCCGCTCACGTATTTAATAATCTATTACAGATTAATATTCAGGTTATCCTTAGATCGTCTTAGGGTTGTCTCACACAGTATGGTAAGTAATATTTTAGGATTATAAAAAAATTATAACCCATCTACCTAGGAAAGTATTCAAAAGTTATGTGCATATTCACAAATAATTGCTTTGCTTTAACCTAAATTCAAAGGTGTATGAGATCTGAAAATCTGCATTTAGCCAGCCTGGTGGATCATACCTATCCATAAACCCTAATAACGTGAGAGGAGACCTGAGCTTAGAATCGGATAAATTACCTTTGTGTTGTGGCCTACCAAACAACCTAACTATTCAAATGAAAAATACAAGTAAACAAGCTCAGTATTTATTTATTACACCTACTGTTATATTTATTTGACTCATGAGATTAAGTTGAAATCGTAAATATTTATATCGAATTTCACCGACAACGAGGACTCGAATACTAATAGACATTATATTACGCTCAATATTGAACGGTCTGTAGTATACATTGGCGAATCAATAAGCGAAAGCTGGTTACGTAGCGCACCACATTAGCAGACGAGTGTCCTCACAATGTACCAACACAACAATATTCTTCTGTTTTAGAAGAATTATGCTATCACAATAACTCTTAACTATACACCACATCAATTATACAATCTATGGACTCGCTTAAAGATCTTTTTAAGAAAAATAATGTGTTAATGGGAATGAGTTTGTTATACAAATAAAGAGGAAAGGATAGTGTGATTAATAATAAGATAGTCGTGTTTTCTGTATGTGTGGTTCATCCCAATTAAGTCGTTGTAACTAATTCACTTTAAGTTAAAAATAAAAGCATACGACATATTTTTGAAGGGAAAGGTAATAAAAACGTTCCTAAAGAGAAATGCGTGGGTTTAAAGACCATTTGCAAAGGTCACTGATCTTGATTAAAATTTACCAAGAGATATGAGATAATGCACTTAATAAAATAATTAGGATAACGGTGATCGTACATAATATAAATAAAAAGATTAATTGAACAATGTAAAGTCTTTGCGAATTAATTGAATGCTTACAAAAGCTCCAACTTTTCAAAACTTGGGACGCGAGGCGACTTCTCGATGATATGTAGGGCCAGTAAATACATTTCTACTTCACGAAATTAGTGTAGACCACGTTGTACCGTCTGTACTATTTCACTTTTTATAGATTGCTCAAATTACATCGCATTTGATAGGACCGTTCCGAGATTACAATATTAAATAAAGATATATGCGATAACTACTGTGAAGCCGTTATCAAATTCATATAAAATCTCAAACTTCACATAAAAAACACATTTCAGCTGCTCTCTTCATTGCTCAGGCAATATATATTTTATTGTTTAGTGAGAAAGAAGTTAAGATAATGAAAATATGAAACTATGAAAACTAATCTCAGAATCTCAGAATTACACACTCAATATATAATTTAATAGAAACTCAAACCACCTAGGCCTGACTGATGCGCATGTCGCTACTATTGACACGGACTATAATTGCTTCACTCAATAAACACAGCCAAAAAGCTATCGTAATTTACTGAT